>SIXB01004368.1:0-17679 GCA_007018985.1 Anopheles bwambae
GTGTGTGTGTGTGTGTGTGTGTGTGTGTGTGTTTGTGTGTTTGTGTTTGTGTGTGTGTGTGTGTGTGTGTGTGTGTGTGTGTGTGTGTGTGTGTGTGTGTGTGTGTGTGTGTGTGTGTGTGTGTGTGTGTGTGTGTGTGTGTGTGTGTGTGTGTGTGTGTGTGTGTGTGTGTGTGTGTGTGTGTGTGTGTGTTTTTGCAATAGAAAAAGGGGGAGCCGCACTTGATGCAAAAACATTGATGTTTGATTGAGTTTGTGTTATGATAGGAGTGTAATGTTTGTGTCCCATGTGGAATCGGGAAACGAGGATAAAAGAAGCATCATGGTTATGATAAACGAGTCATCAAAATATATACACACAGAAGCAAATAGGATGGAGAACGAAAAAAAAAACAACAAACTGGACTCAACCCTTGACAATGAGCGCGTATGACTCGATTAAAACATATTTTACATACAAGTATCCCTCACTTTACTATTCACTCTACTAAGAAAGCTAATGATGAAATGGCGTGACCATGAAAACCTCCCCTAAAAGGGGTCCAAAAACACGTGGCTGGAGCTTCCCTTACCCAAACTAGTGGATAAATTATGCAATCCATCGTTTGTCATTGAAACGTTATTAGAAACGATGCAACGCCGCAAGGGTCGAATCTTCCGAAACAAGCGCAAATCACACGTCATCACCAGCCGGTGATGGTTGCTCATCAATTATGAATGTGTATGTCACATGGATGCAATGATCGTTTGTATTGGTACATTTTCGGACAGAAAAGAACAGAAAATGGACATCCATTTTGGACATCATAATTTTTTTAGACTCACTGGACATGAACCAAAACTCAAAAGAGTTCCAACCACCTCGATACAGCAATGTATCGAACCAATGAAATGGATAGCCATTAAGGATGGGTCATACATTGGTCCTTCCACAGCCATTCGCTGCAATGGGTAAAATTGCAAAACCCCAAATCTATCACAAGCTTTTACCGACACAGCTGTTTCTGTCTTCCAAGAAAGCCGACAAATTCCGACGAAACAGATCGATTTGTCTCTACTAGTGGTGGGAGCTCGGAATCGAACCTACCCGATTCCAATTCTGTGTTCGGAATCAAATCCGGAGGCGATTCCAGAGTTGACTCCAGAGCCTTTTCCAGAATTGAATCCGAAATCTATTCCGAAAACAGAATAGGTTACGTAATCAGAATCGGCCCCGGAATCGGAATCGATCTAGGAATGGAAATTTGTTCCGGTAACAGAATCTGAATTGACTCCAGAATTACAATTAGCTCCCAAATGAGAATTAGTTCTTGAATTGAAATAAGAAGTTGATTAGCGAAATCAGTCCGGGAAGCTCCATGAGAATGAATCGTTTACAACTAAATTTTGATTCTTTGCTGCAATCAATAGGTAGGGTAAACGTACCTATAGTGGTGCTAGTACCAATAGTGGTGGTATTGCACTAAAATGCGTCTCATACGATAAATTAACAGTAGTTAAGTTATTTATGATAGTGTGAAAAGTTCTCTAGCCTTTTACAAAGGATTTAAAAATGAAATGGGGCCATTCCGTTTCTTAGTGACCGAAAAATCCATTATTTTGTGAAAGGTGTCAACATTTTTCCAAAATCCTTAGGATTTCATAACGATACTCATATTCTTGTTAACGTTCTAAATGACCACATAACAACGCAATCATTAGTTTTTTAACATAATTGTTATCAAATGATATTTTTTTATTCAAATTCATTGGCTTTTGACCATATTTACGTATTTTTAAATGTTTTTTTACGATAGTGCCATTATAGGTACACCAAACAGGCATGTTCCTATAGTGGTCCTAGTTCTAAAATCAATAAAAACTGCTTATTTTAGATTTTTTTCGACGAAATTTTTGACATGTCGTACTGTTTTCATTAAAATAAGCAACAAAAATTAGTTTTCTGTAAGTAATTTATGAAACAAAGGCCAAAATTCGCTTATCTGGCTGAATAAAAAATCGACTTCAAATCAAGCAAACTCTTCTGAGTATGGATTGACGACAGGTGTTATTCAGTACTTCAGTCAATATTTTCATCAACCAAATTCATACATTTTTTACGATCAAATTACGAAAGATATCATTATTATGGCAGTAATCCTTGCTATTCATACGAAAACAGCTTCAAAACTAAGTTATATTGATATTATACACTGTTTTGAGGCATCTTTGTTTACCACCACTACAGGAACACAATACGACGACTATAGGAACCATACCACCATTATGGGTACAACGAAGCAATCACACAAATATGTATTTTTTCGTAAATTCGATGTGTTTTATGGTAAAAATGGTTGTGATTGCGAAGATAAAACATATTCCAACTGTTATGGGTTGACATATTCAAAAATTGTCGTTTCTGACACTTTAAATCCATTAAAATACATCTGTACCACCACAAATTGCACCACTATTGGTACATTTACCCTAGCATCATTGGATCCAAACGTCTCTTCTTGTGGAGATGCCAAAACCAACTCCGATTTCGAAGCCAATTCTGAATTCTGAACCAATTCAGATTCCAGAGCCAATTTCGATTCCGGAACCAATTATGATTCCCGAGCCAAATCCGGAGCTGATTCCAGTTCCGGAGCCGATTCAGGAACTAATTCCGGAAACTGATTCTGGACCTACAATCCCGAATCGATTCCAGAAAACTTCGGAGCTAGCCGGAATCGATTCCGAGGAAAACTTAATTTTACCCATCACTAGTCTCTACATCTGCAGTTTGGTTTCTGCAATGCAAAACCCCTAACCGTCAACGGTCAAGCTTGGTTTCAATTTAATGCTGACCTCAACACTTAGATCCTACCATCTTTGGGGTGGGATCGTCATTGCGACATACCAAGGACATGAAGCCAATCAAAAGCCAGACACATATTGAGGAGGCTCAAGGGAACGAGAGAAGACCTCAGGAAGGGGAGAAAACTGCGTACAGCGAAGGACGTAAATGGTTCGATATTTATTTAACTAATCAAACGCTCGATAAAGCCAGTCGAGATGCGAGCAGGACTTTCGTGATATGCGGCTCTAAATTCTTCCCCATTACCCGATCCAAACCCACCGGCTTATGAAAATCAAATCAAATACTCTAACGAAATGGAGCAAACTTTTGTGCCACACTTACACGAGCACGCTCCTGCATCCTGGGCGTGATCGTTGGCGTTTGGTTGGAGTTGTTTGCTGATGGTCCTCACATACCACTGCACTGGCATGTAGAATCTGTACCAGAAGGTGTGAAAATTTCAAGCATCCTTTCACCTATTTGCCTTTCGATTCGCTCGGTGGGCTCTCATTCTCTGGGCCTGGGGTTGCTGGGGTTCCATGCGTCATGCATTAGCAAACATTCCAATATCATCCTCCTCATCCATTGCGCCCTAAACGATTCCTCCCCAAACAGAACCAACATCAAACCGCACCAGGCATTACATTTACGAATCCAACAACACCGAACAACAGCACAGCCCACATCATCATCATCAGCAGCAGCACCGTAAAGAGCAACTGGCAGAAAACCGGCATTGAGATCTCATCATCGTAATGGTCCATCAGCTCTCCTCCCTGGCCCTGTTCCTTTCAGGGTTTGGAATATTGCCAAATGTCGATTGTGCGCGAGGATGAGTCAATATTTGTTCGATTCTCGATTCTCGGGACAGGGAGGCTCGTTCAAATAGCTCGTAAACATATCACTGACATTGAGAGGCCGGAACATCATCATCATCAACACACACACACACTCATTGGACCCTCTGTATTATTTCGGTGCTCCAAGTTTTCATTCCACATTCGAGGGGGGTTTGCCTGCAGATACACATCCCCAACACGTCACATTACCTTTCGGGGATGTAAGAATTGTTAGCAAAATATTGGAGAAAATTCATCCACGCGCAATCGAACCAAACAGCAAAGCATGCCGGGGAAGTTGTGCTGAGAGCAATAGAATTAATTAAATTGCGAAAAATTGACTATTCCCCCGAGGGAGAATTCCCAAAGGGAACTCAACAGAAATTGGGGAACTTCCCGCCGATATCACGCTTCCCGTTTGACGATTGATTCCCAGCCAGATGTGGTATTTCGGGGCATTGCAGTGATAAAAACATGAAACTTCATGAACATAAGGCCTTTTTTCTGAGTGTGTTTGATCATGGTTAGGATTCGACTAAACCGATAAAAGATCCAAACGGCCATGCGGCAGCATTTAGCGCAACTTCCCAAACAACAGCAAACAACCTAAACCGTACCATTTTGGAGCTCCAGGAACACATTAACGTGGAGTAAAGTGCTTCTTCTCCCCCAAAAAAAAACCTGAAGTGCTACCGCATTATCCTACAGAGGGGTTAATGCGCTTTGAGTTGTTTAGCTTTATTTCTTAAATACATTTGCCACGAAATTCAATTTACCTCCGCGCCCATTCCGCTAAAACACGCGCATACACACAGAACATCATATCCGATAATGGGCAAACTTTAAAATGCTTCCTAGAGAAAACGCCAGCTTCTAGCTGCGAACTCCTGTACGCCCGAATTGGTGCAGACAGCGAACCAATTTGCTATCGATTTTCGATTCAAAAAGCCACGACCGAAAGCGAGAAACAACGACACTCCGCCGCACTCTGCTTGCCAAACCAGCGTCGGGAATTTCGTGGATTGGTGCTGCCAAACAATGCTAACCTCTTGCCAAACACGGCTTTCAATGGATCCTTCTTCCACGCTGACGTGAACCGTGACTGTGCCTTCAATCCCGGGGGCCCCCACAAACATTCCACAGCCGTTTAATTCCACCATCGCGCGGCAGTGACAGAAACAAGATGATCCGACCGATCCAACCTCCCAATCGTACCCCCAAAAATGCGGGCGTTATATTGAACCATTAAAAATTTTCCTCCCAATTGAAACCTTGAAGTAATCTACCCCAAAATTCCCCCACTGATCCAGGCAGGCACAGCACGAGTCACGGTTCGATGCTTACCACTACCGCGCCATCATCATCGTCAGCGGGCCCTTTGGGGAAAGCGTTGCCTATTGGCAGGCGCTACACCACTGGGCGAGCGAATGCGCCTTTTGCCTATTGGCAGGCGCAAAACCTCCAACACTTTAAAGCCTGTACGCCGTGTTCGGTGGTTCGGTGACACGGAGACGCGCCATGCTTATCGTTTGTAGATGATCTTAATGGTCATTGAAGCACAACGAGCTCCAACCATCCCAAACATCCGAAACACGCACCATCGTCCGTACCATTTGCTTGGTGTGGCGTGAAGCTGGAGCAACTGGAAACTGTTTCTAGGCTCCAATGGTCCCATTCCGGCTGACTTTCCATTTGGGTGATACTTCCTAAATTATTGTTAATTAAGAGGCCTCTCACTGGATGGTGTCGGGCTCCATGCCACTGACGGTGTCGAAAGGCAGAAAATTACTACTGCCATCCTGAATGCCGCCTCCATCCACCCGTTTGACACTGTCCTAAAAATGGTGAAAAACGTGAATGATTTATTGTATTAAAGTGCGACAAACGCCGTCGCGTTCTCTTGCTCGGTAGCTTTACCCGCGATTACTTTTTCTCTCTTTTTTGTTCGACAGTGTAATGAACTTGACGTTACGGCTTTTCTGCCAACGGATCGAGATGACGTTAGCCCTACGGGGTTTTAGCCTGGGTACCTGGGCTACGTCGTTCGTTCGAGGGAAAATGGCAACGTACGTCTACGTATGTTAGTAGTTAAAATAAAAGCTCTAAAGATTCAATTGAAAGAACAAATATGAAACACGTTGCACGTTCCCAGCAATGCACAACCCACGGTACCAATGAACTCGACCGAACTCATCGTCTAGCTGAACCGACTGCCAGTCTTAACCGCTTCCCTCCTCAGGCGTTTCATCTACGAGCTCTTTCAAACCGCCGCCCTGCCAATAACGCAATGTCCTTGGGCAAACTACGTTAAAAGGAAGCAAACGAGCGGATATGCATGGCTGAATGGAACCGGCTGAAAGCGCACCCATTCACCCGTATTGCATCGACCCATGCCATGGACGAGGGCTACGGTGCGCGATCAAAACTGCAACATGTTAACATGCCGGCCGAAATCGACTGCTGCACACAGTGAAATGTTAGTGGAGGAAATTTATGAACGAAACACTGGTCAAAACTTGTTGGCAATAATGTGTGAAGAATTTGCTCTTGTGTTCTGAGCCTTGCGAGCGCCTAAATGTATGCAACAAAGGTTTTTGTTATTTTCTAGAATTAGTTGCCTTCATTTCAGAAATAACAAAAATCTGCATTGCATACATTTAGGCTCCTAAAACTCAAGAACAGTTCGAGACGCAAGGAAAAAGATTGTGTTTTAAAAGCTTAGTGACAAAAAAAGAAGAGTAAGGCCAAAATTCTACATTATTTTCCTTGTTGATACAGTAAAATCTTCACGTTCATGAGAGTTAAGTAATCTAATTCCTTTAATAAAGCAAAAATTTAATTGTTTTGACAAATTTAACAAAATTAATCGAACATTTATTTATACGAATATACAAGTAGAATTTTATTTAATATGTATATTTTGCTATAAAATTGAAAATGCTTTTTCAGACCGTCTGTTCTGACCAAAAAAAAGATAAATCAAACATAACTTACACTGAAACATCGAAATGGCAGACATTCTAATTTCAAATGGAAACGACACTAAATAGCACCAAAATAGAGTATTCTCCTACATTTCCAAAAAAAACACTAAATAACTTTCCATTAATTAAGCATTTCGCTGCTTGAAAACACACCATTACCGGTGTCTAATTTCACTGCAACACAAAACATTCCACTTTGCCCATTTGCACGATGCTATATTTCTCCAATAATTACTCTGCAGCGATTTACCCCTTCCGTAACCGACGATTCGCGCGCGAGTTGACCACCAACGGTGCTTCCATTAGCCCACCGTTAGCAGAACCCACTCACCCGGGCTGTACTCTCAGTACGTCAGCGCTGAAAACGCTCCAATAAATTCTAGTTTAATATTTATGAAAACAGTGCGATAAGGTAAAAGCAAATATACATAATTTTCCGGTCCTTTGTCCTATCTTTCGCAGCGGGGGCATTCAGCAGTCCGGAATATCCATTGACCCGCGCAGTCCGCGGCAGTTGCTACTGCTGCCGTGCCATCATGCCAGCTGACCGAGCTGTGCTTACAGCGGACCCTTCTGGCGCTCTCGGCAACAAGCGACTTTTGCAGCGAAAACGGTCGGATACATTTTATTGCAAATATTCAAATTCGCTTCAAAGCAGTCCATCCGGTTGGCTCGCGCAAGACGATACCCCCAAGGTTCCGGTTGCACGACAACAACCGCCCGAAAGGAAGTACATTTTATTCTTGATCGGCGTAAGGACAAACAGGAAAGAGTCGTCCAAAGACAAATGTTGCAAAAATTAGCCACCAACAAGCACAGGACATCAAGTAATGTGTCGTTCCGTTTCTTGAGACTGCTAGTTTTATGTTTGCTTCGTTCCAAAAGCTACGCTGGGGCCTGGTTTTCCGCCAGAAGAAACTGCTCCCCAGTGGCGACCCACCCTGATGCTTGGTGAGCTCTCGAATAAAATTCACTTTCAACTTTATCACTACCAAACATGCACCGGCTGTTGCTGATTTGCCGCCACACAACACATTTGTCCCAGCCCTCAGGGAGCAGCAGTGTTTTGTGGCGGGCATTTTTTATTGTCTTGCCCGACGTCTTGCCCGACAGGAAACTAAGGAAGCAGGAAAAAAGCGAATAAACATAAACTTTAAAAGCTGCCCCTTCGGAACCAATAACCTTTAGATTTTCGGCACCCAAGCACGGAGAGGTGTCGGGCCTCGCAACGACCACTTTCTTGGACGTGAGAGCATTTCTCATAAAAACCCCCGAGGTACAATTGAAGTGAAAAACTCTGGGTGCAAAATATTTGCTTCGCCCTTTTATTAGTAGCGTAGGGAAGCTGCCCATTCCATCGGTTGCAATTGCTTTCTTCTCCCTTCATACCCAGCATCATATCGTTCCAGCAGAGCGCCATCTTTCAAATGGCTGGCAGGGGGGTGGAAATGGATTGCATTTTCTGCCGCCTCTTCGAGACGAAACCACGCACGGACACGGGCGGTACTTTGGGAGCTGTCCCCTTCGTGGGCATCGCCATGAAATGCCTACACTGTACGCGAGCAAAAATGGCCTTATCCGGCCGACCGAATGGCAATGTTTCTTTATCAAAACCTTGCCACTCGCTGTGCTGTGGAGCTCTGCACGGCTGTCGAACTACTGCTTCGTTGGTGGTAAGTTTTCCAAGCGACGTCTTAAAGCTACACTTCCTAGCAAAAAGGGGGGAACAGAAGCTTCTACTAGACGTTGCCTGTTTTGCGCTACCGCTTTTGAGGGTCAGAAAAATAGGGGAGGCTTCCATTTGGCTTAGATTTGGAATTGAAAATCGATACTGATTTGCATAAAGGGAAGGCTCGGCCCGTGTTCCCGTTGTGAGGTGAATATACGAATCATTGTTGGGGCGCTTGAGGTAAGGTTCGTCTCCCAAATGAGACTTTTATTTGCATCTTAGCAAAGGGGGCAACAAGTTGTTTCGGGTATAAAGTAGGCCTGCTTGCGAATAGTGAGCAGCGCTCCGAATGGTACGACAGTATTGGCAAAAGCCATGTTTGTTTGTTTTGTTGAACAAGAAAGTTGCATGCAAAACACACACAAACACAGCAAATAACATGTATCGATCGTGTTTGTACTAATTAAAACAGTATTTATGATCGAAAAAGTTGTGTTATGTTACATTTTAAGTTACGTTAGCTTACTAACGTTAGGTTAAGCCCAGGTTTAGCTGGAGACGCTGGCATTCTACTTTTATCGAGGTTTAGTTATCATCAATAACATATTTTGTTACAAAAAATGAATACATGTCCAAGACATGATTTTATTTCTAAATTATCTCTCTTGTTGACATATTTAATAAATTAGCAATAATTTATTTTCAAAGGCGCATTTTCTATCGTTTAATCACTAAACTTATCTAATAGAAACTACACTGAGGCATAACTTGAGAACGCATTTGTCAGCAACGCTCACACTATAAATAACAAAAATAAAACCAAGTGGAAATGGCAAGCAATAAATACATGTTTACTGTCGCCAAACTACCTCTCTCATGGACCATGGATGTCGCGACAGTTTGAAAACTTTTGCCTCATACCCTTGCAAGAAGATACGTTGATTGAATCATCCGTCATTGTGTAATTTATACAATTATACCGGTTTTAGCATGAAAGCTTAGACACATAGTGTAAGTGGTTCAACATGGTATAAGTGAGGATATAAATGGTTCAAAATGCTATTTTTTCTGTTAAAAATTAAAATTTTTTGTCTTTTTACTCTATTGGTACTTTCAGAAAATTAGCCTGACAGTATGCAATTCATCCGCCATGTAATAGTATCGCAGATAATTATAGGTTCATTTAAAAACTTGTTCATTGTTTTATTGCTTTTATGAAAGATAATAAATAGCAACTCATCTTCTAACTTTGATTAAATCAGGGTAAATTAACGTCAAACACGAAACACACTACATCAAAACGAAATGTAGTGCATACTTTCAGGCGTTTTACACCATTAACTAAATCTACCGCTCAGTTGTCGTACAGAAGGGTTCCCAAAATCACAGGTTCTGCACCATTGATTACCTAAAACCTGATGCTCGCACAAGTACACCTCTTTTGTTATATGTCTCTTGTATATGTGTCTTCCCCATGTGTCTTTTAATTACCCCATATCAAAGAAACATTTCAACAGTATATTGTTTTTATGAATCAGCTGAGCCTTCGTTGTAGATTATCATAATTATTATTACAATCGTTACACAACACCTTTGTTCTTTCTTCTACAATATCCACCCTATGTTTATTTAGCACTTTTAGATAAATGTAAGACCATCCTACCTTCCGTTTCAACGCATTTTCTTGTCTTTGAACGGGAAAGAAACAGTAAATTATATAATAATAAGACCATCTGCTGCCAGCCACCAATGAGACTGCTGTAAGTGGCACACCTTCTGCTGTATCTTTTTTTCACAACCCTCCCTCATCATGCAATCCCAAGAAGCACACTTTTTTCATCTCTTTTTCTCGCCTGTGCTCAAATTTCCCTGCTATAGTTTGTGGTAATTAAATGAACCGTCGCTTCTAACACTGCGCTACACCCTTCCAAGAAAAGAAATCCACAATAAAACATCCGTTTTCCGACACTCTTAACTTTTTGCTAAAACGGGAGCACACACACCCGCCCATAATCCACTTCTGCTCGTGTGGGCGTTTTGTGTTCAACCTTCTTCGTTTCGCATTAACACCCCGCGGGCTGCCAAGGGTGAAGTGCGCGCGGTTCCGGAACCTTCGCACGCAACCGGGACGCTGCTGGTGTGGAAGTTATGTTACATTTACACGCAATTAGGACATAATTTCCTATGACATATGGGCGTTTGATTGGCAGCCGAAAGCACCTTCCGGCATCCTGATCGGATCGCGGGCACGGGTGAGAGTGATACGAGCGAGCCAAAAGACGTACCAAAAGACGGACAATGCGTAAGGATGAGAGGGTCAAATGGGAGCGTAATAATGGTACGAACTACTCGCACCAACCAGTAGATTGGTTATTTTGGGCTTCGAGGACATAGTTCTATGATTTTTTGAGACAATTTTGAGGTTTGTCACTCAGATTGCATACTTTATACTTTGCAATGCAAATAACCGCCTAAAAGTATGCAATTCGCTGTACAAAACTATCCCAATTTTGATATTTGTATAGTTTGACATATATTCAAGCTTTCTTGCTGCCTTTCTTTCAGCATCGAAGAAACTAACACGTCTAGCGTCCCTATCGTCCCCAACATAAGCATTCATTTCCGTTGCGTTTCCCTCTTTTACCGAAGAAAAGACATAATTCTTTTAATCGTGCCTAATCTGTACACCGCTCCACCAGGATTGGCCGTACAGAGGGAAGGAATTGGCAACAAAACCAGCCCTTGAAAAGGATACATGACAAACGAAAGCATACAAAAAAACACAGACACGACGCTACATGGAACGGAACCGTATTGTTTACGGGTTACTTCCGGCCTGTACCAGCTTTCGCACCACCAGATTCAGGTCCAAACAAGGTCATAAAGCTGGCACTGGTTAAAGCCTACATCTTGCTCCCGTACTGCACCGTTGTTTGAAGCCAACCAAAACAAGGGGAACCAACCATTCCAAAAGAAAAAAGAAGAAAAAAACGTCTCTCAAGCTCTAAGGACACACGTGCCAGGAACGTGTTAACGGTTTGATTTACGATTGCAGGTTGTGCTGCTTTATTGGCCCCGGAGTGTAAAGGGGATCGGGCCGGCGAAACTCGTTTCCGCTCGGTGTACAAGAGGTACAAAGATTTGGGAAACAGTGAAGCGACCTCAAATCTTCCCAAACGCCCAACTTGAGACATAACATTGGAGGAAAAGGTTCTAGTGCCCTCCTGGCCTGTGGAAATAGTTCCCGAAAGCTTCTCATCAACAGCGGGAAAGTAGACGTCACATTGTTATTGTAAAAAGTAGGGTTGCGTACTTATTGCGGACGGGATCTATCCCCCAGCCACCGTGTTTACGAGCATGACCCGATGGCCACGTCGCAAGTATGGCAAGACATAAACAAAGTACGTGAGTGTCAACGGAATAACCTAAGGATAAGCTGCAGACACAGGGCTTTATCCTTTTTCGTTGGTTCGTGGTGATTGGCGAAGGTCGAATTCCTACTACGAAAACAACCTGTACTCGGGCATGTTCTTGCTTTTTATTTTTGTGAGTTTTTTTTTTGGTTCTCAATCCATGACATGATGCGGTGTATAAGCTTAATTTAATCCTTAACCTTTACGCACCGGTCACGTTTTTAATTCACAACAAAAAGGGGGCTCACCCACAAGCCCACAAAAAAAAAACCCAAAGTTAGCTCGCCCGAAAAACTTGGCTCTAGTTTTTATAACGTAGCTGCGCAAATTATGACATTTTGTGCTGTGTCTGACTGGCCTTCATAAATTGGGCACTAAACGAGCACCGGTCATTAAACTTTTGCATCCTCGGGAGTGCTCACGCCGCAACAAGAAGGGCTGAAGTGCTATAAAAATGTGTAAGTAAGAGATTGCAGCAGTAGTAACAGCAACAGCGTCTTGACATAAAAGTATTACAGATATGTTTATACTTTTTATTGTGCTCATAGCGAAAAAAAGGTACAATTACTTATCTTCTTGGTTGTTTTGAGGCACACTAATTGTGTGTAAGCGTGTCTCGCAAGAAAGGTCGTCCATAATTGTCTTGCGGACAAGGTAAGACAATTAGTGAGGCAAAGCTTTGTCTTCATCAATAACAAATAAAGACAACAAACAAATGCACAACATTTACATCTTTTACATGTTTTAGATCACTGTCCAAGTATACTACAACATAGAAATCCATCGGGTAAATTCTTTAATACAAATATGCTTCTATTTCGTCTGTCATACGATACAATGGCTCCGTTCAAAATGTTATAAAACTCACAAAGACCTTTTTGAAACACCAAAACACTGCTTAACATCCGATTAAGGAATACCAATCCGTTGTCAACAAGGACATTTTACTTATTGCCTTAGTTGGCTAAGCTATTGCAACGAGAATTGCATACTTGTAGGCTGTTCGACTCACATTCGACTCACAAGGTATGCAATTCGCATATCAAAAAGACTTTTTTGCTGGTTTTGTTTTAAAAACGCGTTGCGTTATTCCTTTCTAGCTTCATCTGTAACCAAAAACTACGCATCACGTGTGCAAGGTGTTTTCTATTTTTATTTAACAACTAACTACTAGTTCATTTGGCCTTGTCGAGCCCTTTCCCTCCCCGGGGGACTATTAGGAACCATCAACCATGTCGAGGGGTGGTGGAATTTGATTGTCTGGACGCTGTCATCGATCTATCGAGAGCAAACGAAAATGCATGCGAAGAATCAGAAGACGAAGGAATTGATTTTTCCTAATATTGTAGCAGTTCTTCCCTCCCGATATGAACTTACATATAAACTGCTACCTTATTTCGTCCAAAACAAACATTCACTTTTGAAGAATGCTATAGCTAGAGCGGAAGAGCGAAAAAAAAAGCGTACGACACGCACTAACTAGTATCTACGCCTCGTGCTATACCTGATGCTAAAAGTCGAACGCTGACTTTTTTCCTCCAACGCATTCCAAAGGTTGCAAGCAATTGCAAGAACGTCCCCTCCACCGCCCAAGAGCTCATCAGACAACACAGTCACGTTCGATGCCATACTTACTGGTCGTGGGACGCGAAACCGGCCCCTGTGTCTTCCAAGCGCCATTTTCCCTGCGTGGACGATTTTTTCATCTCTCCTCACAACCGCGCGTTCTCGCTTTTCATCACTTTTATTGACATTCATCAAGACTTTACTCACCAATGCCGGAAAAACCTTCCCCTCCCAACCGGAACGGAGCACAGCAAATGGGAGTTAAAAGGAACACTTGTCGTTACGGGTTCTACCTTTACCTTCTGTTTTTTTGTGTGTGTTAGCAGACATTTGGTTTCTATTTCAACTGCACAGAAGAAGGAAAAAAAACAAGCTTCTCCATTACGGAATGGAATAAAACAAAAACTCATCAGTCTAAGCTCCAGAGTTGTCTTTTGCTGCACAGACATAGAAAATATTGTAATATTATTCCGCTTATGAGCTTACGGAGCTTCCCTTCTGTGGCGCGTTCTCGATCAAATATTGATGACATGCAAATCATGAGCATCCAGTCTCTTCGGCTTCACTCACTTCTTAAGGCCGGGCTACATTGATCGTACTCGCAAGTGTAATTTCGATTTTCACTAGCGCATCTGGCGGCGGTTGACCGAAGCATTTTGCCAAACAATTTGGAGCCGCTCCAGAAAATATGTTAATTTCCCATGTTTTTTACTAAAATCGAGGGAGAAAAGTTTTGTAAAACGTAGATACACATGTTTTGCACGCATTGCATCTATTTTTGTAATGAAAAACGATGGAAAAATTACTTAATTTTGAGATCCGGCATGACCATTCCCTCGATAACCAAAAAAAGCTTCCACCAGCCGCCGCCAGATGCGCTAGTGAAAATCGAAATTAAACTTGCGAGTACGATCAATGTAGCCCGGCCTTTATGCTCCAGAATAAACATTCCGATGATGCACAACTACTGCTCGCTGCACGGTTGGCAAGCCAATCAAAAGTGAAGATCTCTGTCCCATCGTCGCTCGGTCAAGTCGTTGCGGTCTAAAATTGGATACAACACTTTTTGCGACCAGATGGAACTACTATTTGCCATAGCCATAGTACAATCAGCTGTAATTTTCATGCTAATAAACTCACTATGGTCGAACAAATCAAGTGCATTCCGATTGACGGCAAGGCACAACACAATGAACCATCAGCAAACCTGCATAACAGTCTATACATAATCCATCAAGCACGGATGCAAATTATGCATCATTTCCATCACTATTGTATTGTGAGCCAAGCGGGGGTCCTTCGTGGTTCTGGCCTACGTCCACCAAGAACGTTCTATAAAATTTAATATTTCAAATTGCCGCATCGAGAAGCCAGCTTTTTCACCACACGACACACTACATCCCGCCCTTTTTTTTGATACATTTTAAATATGCTCATTTTGTTTATGGACTAACGAACCGGCAAAAAAAAACAGGTTTGAACAGGATTCTCAAACAGTCCGTAGACTCTCCCACATTTCATTAATTATCATAATTGGCCTGAATAAGCTGGCCTACCGTCAGCCATCGCCTTCGTGTTTTATCCTTTGCCAGGACACAATAATCCTGCCACGCGTCTTCTCAGGAGCCGCCGTATCTGCACCGGTCTGCTGCAGCGTTCGCTGCCGCTCTATTTCCTTTTATTTCATTGCATTTTTGTTGTTGTTCATGCTGCAGTGGCGACTCCCTTTGGGGTTTTTCTTTTTTTGTGTACAAATTTTTTAGCCTTTGCACCTTGGTTACCAGAGAAGAAAGGGAAACAGACATGGAAAGGTGGATTTTTTGCACAACAATTAAAACAAACTTTACACTGTGCAAACAGCTGGCTCTCCCACTGGCATACAAAACAGAAGCAGGCCCAAAAGACGGTGAAATAAGTGAAAGAAATAGCACCTCCCGGCAAGGATTCGCTTCGCTTGTTCGTAGTTATTCTGGTCAGTAAAACAAATCCCTGCCGTACCGCTCCGCTAAGCCTGCCCCGAGCAGCAGAAGAGAACGAGAGTTGTGTTTTCGTGGTGCCGTGACCAGGATACTTACCGTTAAATTTGTTTCTTCATTATCCCACGGTGCATAATCCAACCGCCGGGGTAGGATCAGCATATACACACACACTCTTTTGCTACGGTTGTACACTTTTCACGCCTGAAACACGATACGCGATAAAACACGCAAAAAGCGACAAAACTTTAAACACACCACACCTTTCTTCCTTTTGTTGCGCAGCGCTAGCTTCACTCTTTGCCTTTTTTTCGTGTGGGCGAAGGTTGGAAGATGTTGGGCCAAATTTTGCACAAATAACAGCCGCACTTTTATTACGCCGACAAACCTCCCCCCGACAAAACTGCACCTTCAGAACACTGGTTCACTATCACACTGACACGATACGCGATACGCGAGACATTTTCGGGGCGAATGGTTGGCTTTTGCTCGGGATGGAGAAAGACACGTTTGCAAACAAGCGTTTGCACAGAACACACTCTACACTGACACACTACACACACACAAACACACATTCAGGGGATGTATACCTCACTACTTTCCCCTTCCTATCACCGAACTGCTGTAAACATGAACACACTCGCGATGATCACAGTAACGTACATCCTTACAAGAAAAACCGCTGAATCTGAAGTTGTAAGATATAGAGGAAATTTGGTGAGAATTGTGAAGAAGTTGCCCCTGCCCGGAGCTTAGCACGGAAGCCTTAAAACAAACGAACACAAACGCGGAACGAGCAGGATTAAACTTTACGCTTTCAAAAAGAAAGCAGAAAAAAATGGAGACAATCTCGACAAGGGGGAGAAAAGACATCCATCTGGCGGTTAGTATTGGAAACCAGCGCCTTGTAAACTCCCATTCACACACTACGGTTGCTTGCTTCACAGCCCCTTGCAGCATCAATATATCACATTCAAAGTGCAGAATGCAATATTGTAATAATTTTTCACTTTTCACTTTTGCTCGCTGCTCGGGATTTTTCACTTTCACTTTTAAATTCTTATTTTTCTTCTTAAAGAGGCCATTTTTTTTGGCATCGCTTTCCCTGCTGGTTTTTGTTTTGCTTTCTATATCACACTTTGACTTTTTCCATGAGCGAAAGGGAGCGATGGAGCAACGGTGTTGGTGACGATGATGATGTGTGGCCATTTATTATATTTATTGCACTGAAAACATTCCACCACTCTCAGACACACACAAACAGCTACTGATAGGCAGCGCACAGTTAAGCAAGATGAAATGTGTTTTGCCTGCCACAGTGTGACTAATAGAATATTCTCTTTCCACCCACCGAAAACACCGAAGCTTCACAACCAACTTGCCAGCAAGTAGCTGCAATCTATTTCTTTAACAGCCAACGAAGACGCCTTCGATAGTAAGCCTTCATCGGTTTTGCTCCCTGGAGGGACATACACACACAAGCGCTGCCGTTTATTTCGCGCTGATCCCTTTTATTGCCTTCAGTGGAAAAATTTATATCATTCTTTTGCGATGTCTTCCGGGTGCAATCCTGACCGGGTCCGTTGGTGCAGTGTTTGGAGCTGGTATTCCGTTTCTATCGTATTCACCTTCCACGCGGAGAGTATCTGCAATAAAGGAAATACAAAAAGAATAGGAGAAAGAGAGTTTCAAAATCAATGAGTGCACAAAAATCCGCCCAAATTAAAGTGATCAATTTGCTGGCGCGGCTTGGGAAATGGATGAAAAATAGCAACTGTCAGCAAAGTGGTGTGGAGAAGCTTGCATGAGCTAAAGCGTAGAATGAATCGTTGCAACAAGTCTGTGGAGTGTGCACATTCTTGTTCACTTTCTAGGATGGATTTTGGAGTCTTTGGAGCTACAAAGTGAGAGTGATTGTATTGCATTGGAGTTCAATTTCATGCGGTAAATTGCTTCAATTTTTATTCCAACTTCTGTGACTTCCAGTTTAGCGTTTAAAGCGATCCAACCAATCCTAACTGAGCTATCATCTGCAAGATAGACCAAACATATAGGACGCTGTAGCTGTACTTTCCTTCCTTCTTCACCAATCCAATCAAAACGGATGTAACATTTTCCAAACCTCGTACCCGAGGCAGGTTCGTGCTAATTTGACAATAAATATAACCTCCAATCGACATTCGCCGCGCTGTGCGGATACCAATTAAGCATCAACAGCAATACCACACACCAACGGACGTGCCGCCGGCTGCCGGCTTTCATTCAACCAAAAGCGCTAAAGGTCTTAAGGTCTTCTGCTTCTTTATATCCTATATCGAGCAGCTACTAAGGCAGCGGGGAGAGAGAGCGTCTTATCACTGTGCAATACTTGTATATCACTCCTACCTTCAATTACCTTTAATTAAG
>SIXB01004369.1:0-17694 GCA_007018985.1 Anopheles bwambae
TTTCTTCGATTTTATCCTACCGGAACTGTGCCGGCTGCGAGCCATAACACTATCAAATGCTAACAACGAAGCGACGATTGTCATTTCTTGTGCTATGTGCGTATAACTATACGGAAATAAAATGGGGCGATTTAAAAATAGAACAATTACGAAACAAATATGTTTCCCAACGGTGATACAACACAAAAATCGCAAAGTAAACAAAATAGATAGCATTGAAGATCGTTACAGAAACAATACATACCTATGACCTACGAGCGTACTCGTATCTCTTACTCACTAACAATGAACTATGAGAAGGAAGCATGACAAAACACACCCACAACACACGTAGAAAAGTTGGTGATCGTATTTCTTTCGATCTGCATTCGGGGGCGTAGCAGCTGTGCATATGCGCTGTGCGCTATGCTCTCTTTAAAAGCTAACCACATTCAGCTGTCTCGCGAAACATTGCATTCGAAAGCCTACCATGTAGAAAGATTTAAAAACTAGCAACAAACTCTTCTTGGTATCAGTTCCTCGCTTTCTGGTCTATATACGGAAAAAGTACAGACTTTCGAGACTTCACAGTTAATGTTCAATACCCGCCTTTGCCAAAAAAAAAGTTACATCCTTAGCTGACGACGCTCGTTCGTACGAAGCATGGCGTGCCAAACACATAACCGGCTGTTTGGCTGTTGTCGTATTACTACTCGCAACAATGCAAAGCAAACCATCTCCGATTAATTACACAGGTTAATTAAACAACAGCGATCGCAGGGAGACTAGAAGGAACAAAAGTTTGACTTTCTTGATAAGGCAACATTAATGATCAGATTTTAGTGAAACAATTTTTGTGAAAGTGAAACATTTATACAAGACGAATGATACAAAACATACGGTTCAAACAATCCATCTTTGGAACAATCCATTCGGAAAACTGACAACTGAACAATAATTGATACAAAAATACCCTTAAACTGAGCGACAAAAGGTAAAGAACAACATTATGACGATATTGTGGCGTATTTGGTAGGACATTCCCACCTTTTACAATTAAGTCCGAGACGCGAAACATACAGACAGAAGGAAGAAACACAAACAAATAGGCGATACAATTCTGATTTTAGATTTTTCTTCATTTGTTTTAGACTTACACTGCGCTTCTTAACTTTATATTCAATGCCGACGTCCCGACAACAGGAATCGACAGAATGTATATGTTGTTTTGTTTTGTTTGTTTTTTTTTGTTTAATCTTTTTCTTTACTCTCATGTCCTATTACCGCCACCATGCTTCGTTTGCCCTTAATCACTATACCGAATCGCTGCTGCTGCTGCTGCTGCTGCTGTACACAAACCGCGCACGCGTATGTTGGAAACAGTCCACATACAATCACATACAACATCGATAGTTTTCTTTTTTTAGTCAGTTTCTTGGCATTAAGACCGCTCATTTTGCTGCGCCAGCAATTTTTAAATTATGTTGCTACTAATTCATCCTTCCTCAAAACGCTATTATAATCGGCTGCTCGCTCTCATCACGCTTTTCTGTTTTGCTAGCATTGTTTTATTCCTCTTCCACTTCCTTTTTTCTGTTCCCTATGCGGTTTCATTTGTTTTATATCATCTTTTTGATTTATACAGTAACGAAACAATTGTTTTGGTACACAGGTATTGCATTTCCTATATGTCTTCCTCCCTTTATCCTGTCTCTGGTTCGCTAAGCTTCTCTAGTACTGTACAATATGACTGTTAAAAAAAAAAAAACAAGTAACCAAACAAAAACAAAGTTAACGCAAAAAATCTAACACCACCGACTAACTACCAACTTGATCGTATTGTTTATAGTTTCTTCGAAGGGTCAACACACCACACCCGGTTGTGTGCCGCCAGCATCGTCTGGTTCGAAACGTGATAGTTGAACTGTTCCCATGCACGATGGACCCTCACGGACACACCTATGGGTGGGGTGGTAAGTAAGCAGCTTACTACACGCAAGCCGACACCTTCGACGCGTATCCTTATCTCATGCCCTGCCCTAATTTACTTGGTACTATGTAAAACATTCCAAAAAATACATTATCCATAATGCAGCAGCTTCCTGTCGAGCCACGCGTTTGTATGTGTGTGTGTGTGTGTGAGTGTATTGATCCGGTTGTGGCTAGGGACCCGTAGCTGCTCTTCTGGAGGTGCGGGACCTTCGATCTTCACACATTAATATTATGATCGTGGTGCACACTCCATTCCCACCATCAAACCGGTATCCCCTCCTTCCATCTTGTATCCCGCCACCGTGTCGTCAGGCTGTGGCCCATACTGGCTTCGAGTACTGTTCCGTTTGCTCCGGCCATCCTGTTTCTTGCGCCACTGACTGCTACTGAGCACCGTTGTTCGGCCGTCGTTTAGTCATATGCTTCTGCCACCACTGTGTGCGTGTATTACACCACAGCATTAAACAGGATGGAGGATGATGATATATTTGTGCAAAGAGTTGCGAACCGGGGTGACGATCGCGATCCCATTCTCTGGGAGAGAGGCGGGGCAAGTGAATACTGAACTCATCTTTAGCCAAAATCGTACTAAAAATAAACAATTCCCTCGCTCCGCGGTGGTGCACGGGCAGTTGCTTTCGCTCTTCCTAGAGCACTTCGAGACAGCCCCTTCGTAGAACGGCCAGTCGGACACACACATATGCACACACGCAGGTGACAGACACTCATGATGGTGGGGTTTTTTGGGGAGGGGGCGGTGATGATGACGAGAAGATTTGAATGATGACGATGATGATGATGATGAATATGATGATGCTAACCACCAAGGCCTATATCTAGTTGTTGTTAGCGTTATTGGATTTTCCGCACCCGTGCTCCACCGTTCTCGCCGATGCCGCCATTCGACTGCTGGATCGATTCGACAAAACCGTTCGAATTGCCATTGCTGTAGGAATTCGCCGTTTTGGCACCGCCGTTCAAGTAGATTCCATTTCCGGTCACCTTTCGCTGGTGCAGTTCGTCATCATCGTTCAGGACGGGCTGTTTTTTTCGTAGGAAAGGAAGGTAGAGCGAAAGGTACCACATTAGTAAAAGCTAAATATGAATTAAGCAAAGAATGTATAAAAGTTTGGGAAACAAATTTGTGTACACGAAAATAAAAAAAAAGTATTTACAAATACTAAAAAAGGCGCACTTTTCATTCCAGTTTCCTCACACTCTGGAATCGATCTCACTATCCAGCATTAATGGATTGGCAAATATTATTTTTTTGCACTGCTTCGTTGTTATTGCGCACTGCGAAAGAGCAAAGCTTCACCACGATCCATCAGTTTGATGATTCGTAAATCCTGGGTATTGGACAGTACAATGGATTGAATGTTCTGTGTTAAGCTGCCACAAAAACACATCATACTGATAGAATAATTGACGATGCTATACAAACCGAATCACTTTGGAGGTTAAAAAACCCAAACATATACACTCATCCAGTGGAACATTTGACGCAATTCGTTACGGCAACAAATGATTGTAATTAATTACTGAGCAAAGTGGTGCTTAGCTTAACCCCACAAATAACCGGAGGAAAACTAGTACCATTCGAAATATGCACGACAAAAAAGGGAACAATATATTTGAGCAAACAATCATAGGAGTGTCTTGGACCAGAGTGTGCGCGCGTCACGAGAACGGATATTACGTGAAGCCTGCGTTTGTATTCGAGCCGTA
The DNA here is from genome assembly GCA_007018985.1 of Anopheles bwambae. NCBI lineage: Eukaryota > Metazoa > Arthropoda > Insecta > Diptera > Culicidae > Anopheles > Anopheles bwambae. The sequence goes on from SIXB01004369.1 coordinate 3,700, forward strand.
TCATTTCTGGGCATTCGAGTTTGCTTACAAGGTGCGAAAATTTGCACTCGTTCTGCGCGCTGCTTGGGGCTTGGGGAGAAGCGCTAAATCTCATCCAGTACGTTCCGCAATTACCGCGCAATGTGCTTCTACGCTATGAGGAAGTAAACAAACAATCGAACAATACGAAGATTTCAACCGGACAGGAAAAGAATCGAACAATACGAAGAAAACCACTGAGAGGTCAAGGAAAAACGTACACGACAAGCTCGGCGCGAGAGGCTCGCGCTGCGGAGCAGCATCGTGTTTGGTATGGTCAAATACGTTACCCAACGCTGCCTCGACACTTTACCGACAATCGGCAATACAAATTACTTCCCCGCCGTATGATCCTTCACCGGAGTGTGTGCTGGAGAATCATTTGAGCGGCAAAACATATCCACCAGAACGGAGTTACATGAAAGATAAACAATTTGCCACACTAAGCAAACTTGTTCGGCACATTAGGAAGAGAAGCCACAACACGCAGCCGCGCACGCAGAGGCTATACACTTTGCGCACTCTCGTTACTCAATTCGAGTGTGGCGAGCATGTGATTTTTATACCTTTTCATAGCGTCGTTTTGCCCTTGGGCAGTGTACTTTTATGACCTTTCTGTCAGGTGCCGCGTCGGCCGATCTGAGCTAGCAATAACAATAGGCGTCCTTTTGCTTCTGCATCATTAGATCCTACACCCTCTTCCTGCTGAGTAGGGGAGGTAATAACTATCGCTTATTTTGATGGTAAATGCTCCGTTTCATCTTCAGATAACCTTGAAGAGCTCGTCTTTTTTTTTTAATCATGCGTGTCTTTCCGGGGAGAAGCTGTGGCGTTCAAGTGAAACAAAATAGCGGAAAAGGCGTCCGCCGTACGCTAAAGGGCGCAAGAAATCTCAACCTTAATGTAGTCGGGTAGAGAGATAAACAAAAAACCAACGGGTGAAAAAACAAACCTGTTGAACTCGATTGAATTACCAACAGTCAGTGTGCAAATAATCGCTCATTGCAAATAAGTACCAGTCATTGTCGACAATTGATCGTCATTTTGACGTCAATTTGCGCTAAACTCTCGGCGATTGATGATCGCCACACTACCGTCACAAAGAACTTTATTAGCGTGTTTAAATGATTAGTGCCACTGGAGGAAGGATTGCGTTCGTGGCACATCCAATTATTCATCCAAAACTGTGACGAAAGCATGACATAAAGAGTTTTTTTTCTTTGCATAGTACACGAATGGTTCTGGAAATGTTGAAAAGGCTGGCTGGTGACGTGAGTTGAGCACAAAAACAATACACTACGTACCATGCAAGCACCCTGGTTGTTGTTGACAATATCTCCGTTGTGCAGCTTGCCATTGGCGTGCGACTTGGCCAGCAGTGCTTCCGCTTCCCGCTTGGCCCGGCCGACCCGCTTGTTGTACGCCTGCTTGTAGAAATCGGAGAACAGGAACAGGAACATGATACCGTGCAGTCCGATCCACACCATGAAACCCTTCGGGTAGTCGCACTCGGTGAACAGCAGCTGGAACTGGTGCGTGAAGATGGCGACGAACTGGGCCTGCAAAGCAAAGGTTGGAAAAAATGACGAAATCAGTGAAAACGATCGCGCTCACTTCGAACGGACCGGAAATGGATCCCGGCCCAAGATTGATATGTGCGTGCTATTGCTGCTGCAAGTACCAGCACGCCTAGATCCAGTTAGCCTTCGAACATCTTTCGCTGCGAGTTGGAGGCAGGCAGGTGGTGGTACCGGTTCCGGTGTCACTACCAAAAGTGAATTGCGGAAGTAAACAATTCACGTAGACGCAAACATCGCACACCACCAGTAGCGTCGTCCTTAAACGACGATGCGCCCTTCAGAAAGGGTGGCCTAAGCCGATAATTGCCTTAGTGAGCGAGCAGCACGCACACACACCACACGCTAAGAATTCATCGACCCCAAACCGGATAATGACTTACCATCTGGAATGCAGTTAGATACTTTTTCCACCAGATGTACTTCTGGTACTTTGGTCCGAGGGCTGCCACCATGTAGTAGAAGTACATCACAATGTGGACAAATGAGTTCAGCATTGCGAAGAATGTGCTGTGGCCACCTATATTGAGCGATACGAACGAAAAAGAAGGAAGAGTTTTAATGAGAAAAAAGCTTGCAAAGCAATAATTTTGTTTGAATTGTTACACTTTTTGGACACAGTCAAGCGTCTCACATGAACCAACTGTGGAAACTTGTACCCATTTCTGAATAGGAGAAACTCGTAAATTATTTACAAATACGAGTTATTAACTTCGATCGGTTTGATGCAATAGAAGGCAACCGGGTGCAATACTCATAAAAGCAATGCAAAAGTAAAATCAAGACATTGTAACAACACAATACTTGTATTGTTGTTTGTGTGTGATGTAAGGCAACGCGTTCATAGATGGCATAGAGCTTCTGCTAAAGCACGATCACAAGAAGGAGAAGAAAGGCAGTCGGAATAATTGTAAACAAAACTGAGGTAGCTGAAGCATATTAAATTGTTTCAACAGTCAAATTTCGACAACTATCTGTCACGGCGGCTATGATCACACATGATCACGAAGCAGTTTCAAAGTAGCGAAACAAGTTACACGAAAATACAATTTCCAATCGCTTGCACATGAACATGCAGCGAACAAGTGTGCAATTGGGTGTGCGCTGCGTGATGATCACTGATAATAGATGACAATAATGCATCAGCCAAACATTGCGTGCTAGATAATCTATGTAGACAAATGATTATTAAATTTCAACGAGCTACATTAAATAATGAAGCCATTAGCGTTTTTTTCACGATCAATTCTATCACAATCCGATCGGTTAAACGATGAAGGTTAAATCATTATCCCTTCCCGTTCGAGAAGGGAACTTTTTGCATGCTGCCCATACTGTAGCCTCGAGTAGTTTTCCTCCATCGTGTGGAACACGCCCGGTTTCAAGCGAGTTCCATTGAGCGCGAGTCAGATACTAGATCCTTCTCTCGCCATCATCATCATCGCCGGTTCGAGAAACAAGTGCGCCAGTTACAACATCGTGTTCAATTTCTGCACACAGACACAGATAAAGCACAAATGGGGCCGAGAGTACGAAACGTGTGATCAATTACAGCAGGATTGCCATTTACTTTCTGCTTTGCCGTTCGACTTTCGATCAAACTCGATTTTTACGCTTGTAAAGCGAAATAACCTGCTTGCCGACGACGGCGGTTGCGTAGGGAGAGCTGCTGCTACTGGACAGACACTGAATTCTAATCGTTTCATGACGTCGGGCGCGCATACAGATCGCAAATATAGCCGCCCTGGAACTGTGGAACAATGTGGAACAACGCGCCTGCGAGGTGCGAATTCGAATTTGCACTCATTTATAGGCCACCTATAGGATTGCCTCTCACTTAGCAAACGCGGTTAGAGATAGCGATTTAGCAACTTCCGCCAATGAAAGTTATTTACACCTAAAGCATACTTCCCGCGTCTTGTGAAAGTATTGTGTCATTGATTTTCCCTCTCGCTCGCTATTATCGCAAATGTAAACGAAACGTGTCGTGGAGCTTTTGTAACACAGACACACGCACACAAACCTTTCTCCCTCCTACCTCGGCACGAAACATCATCCCGGAATGTCGATCATTCATCGAAAAGTAGTGACGCGGGGTCAGACAAACCGGTTTCTGCGGCACGGGAAACCGGTGCCGCACTCCAGGCAAGGCCGTATGTCGATCGAGCTATCGGCGGCCAGAGCGGTAGGAACGGTTGTGGCAAAAATAGTTCACAACATGTCCCCTCGTCCCGTTGTCCCGTTGTCAGATCCGAAAACGAAGATCCGAATGATCGCGCACAGATCCGGACACGTTAATACGTAATGAGAGAGTGTAAATAATAGCAACGAGCCATAAAAGTAATAGCGCCAAGAGAGATGGTGGCACAAAACAACGGACAACCCTTTCCAAAATACCGCAACCGAGGCTGACCGGGGAATCGGGGAGGGACAGAAAAAGAAGAATAATGCCCTGCAAATGTCTTCCTTTTTTCGAGAAGAGATTTTTGTTTTTGCGTTGGCCTTCTCATACATCATCTCGAGCGAAAGGGGATTGGTGAGTGGGTTGCGTAATCCTTTCCATGTTGACCTATTTTTTCCCCTGCAGTTGGAGATGAGAGGTTGGCGCAGATCGCGCAGGTGCACTTACCGGGGGCGAACTTCATGCCCATCCACACCGAGAACGGCATGCAGCCGTGGTGGATGACGTGCAGCGTCGAGACGTGCTGAGTCTTCTTCCGCAGGATGAAGAACAGCGTGTCGAAGAACTCGGTGAATTTCGAGACATAGTACCACCAGCACGTTCGGGCCATCTGGCAAGCAGTGAGCGGGGGAAAGAAGGAAAGAGATGTTGCAAGTTAGTGTGACACGTTCAAAGCACTCGCGTCTCGAATGTAACTAGGCAAAAAAAGAAGCAAATACTAAGGATATCAGTTGCAAAAATGTGTCCTTACCCGTAGAGCGAGTGGGTTGTCGGAGTAGTCGACAGGTTGGCATCTGAAGCTGTAGCGTCCTCCCCATCCACTTTGAAGGTACTGTAAGGGAGGCGCATTTTTTAAAAGTACGCAAAAAAAAAAGAAATTGAAAATGTAAATTCAATGCTACCGGATCTCATCGCCGCTGTGGTGCGTTGCATAACCAGGGGTTTGAAAGGAACAAACGATCTCACACACAGATAATGTAGAGAAAACAAGATCACACCAAACGAGCAATGATAACTAGCGATTGTGAATGTGAGCATTGTCAGTTGATAATCAGCCGCCGCATGGGCGTGTGAGCTTACCTCGTAGAATATCCATGTGCTGAAGATAGTTTGGAAGAGATTATAAATTACTAGAGTATTCCTAAGGTCCATTGGTTTTCGCTTCTCCATAAGCTTTGGTGCTAGCGATTTGCTAAAGTACGCATAAAATATGCAAAGGCCTAGAGTGGGAAAGGGCGAGGACATCATGGGCCAATCGGCGACGCGGGGATCTGCAAAAACGAACAGAGAAAAGAAGAAGAACATTTGGTATTAGGAGAAAGTGCATGTCTAATTGTCCGAAATGCCACCGTCTGGCCACACAGGGCAAGTCGCGGGGCATAAATCAATGCGCCCTCATTAAGGTTGCGGCAAATGGCGACCCAAATTGTTGGGCCCGTTCCCTTATCCGCTGACACCACACCCGACCGTTCGACCGCTTTTCACTGCCATAGTCGTCGTCGCTGTCCGGTGCTGCTGGTGGCGTTTGAAAATTATGCACCCTGTGAGCGCTACACATCGCGCAGACGATCGTTCAATTAAGCCAGCAGCAGCAGCAGCAGCAGCAGTGGTACAGGTAGCGCGCAGGCGACGAAGGTTAAAACTGCACAACACACATCGGCGTAGACCAGCGCCAAATGGAATGCATAATCATACCAACACCCGTGGATGAGACGCGGGGGTGACAGGGATGGTTTGGAATGGAATGTTAAAGCCAAACACCGTCCCACCAGCAGCGGTCGGTCAACGACGGAAGGTGGCTTACTTTCGATCGGTAATTGATTCGGTATGCCCCGAAGCCAATTGATGCGACACGCAGGTCACGCGCCAAACCGACGATGGAACGACGTCGGTGTGCGACACCAGGACGGCGCGACCGACCGATTTGCTAAGCGTGGCCATTTGACTGCGGCGACGGCGGCCGTTGCCGGGGCATTAGTGTCGCTAATTAGTTTACAACGCACTCGTCCGATCAAGTGTCCCGATAGTCATCAACCCCTGCCCTGTCGTTGCTGTTGTGGATGACGATGGTGGGACGGCATTGGCGTTTGTTCGAATCCGTAGCTCGTAATTTCTCTTTCAACAATACGCACAACTGAATCGACCAAACTAAAACATCCCAAAAAATGGCTCATTTTCTTCACTTACCGCTCTGATTGTCCATGAGGTCTCTGTACCAGTCATATATGTTGGTTAAAATCTGTGCCATTTTGAGCGAATCTGTGGAAGACGACGAAAAGAGACAAAAATAGGTTAAATTGATGCTCAAAATCATACACACATACACAAACAAACACAAGTAGAATTGTTATCTTTGCTTGTCAGCCGAAAAGAAAACGACGACCCCAATCTACGCACAGCAAAGCATAACAAAACACATCGCCGAATTCGTTGCATCCCCCTTGGGAGAGGGGGAGGGGGATGGGGCTAATCTGCTTGAAATGCGGTGGAAGATTGCATCTCGATCGCACGCTCTCACGCTCAAAGACAACAAGGCACACAACACAAGCGTGTAGAGCGCGCCCGCACGGTGTCCGCTATGATAAGCTAACGAAAGCGGAAATTAGGCCAAGATCGCTGGTTGCTCTCCCCTCCCTTTTGCTCGGCGGGGCGTTGATTCGACATCTCCTTTCCCCCATTCGGTCACATCGTTGCATGGAAAGCACGCGGAGGAAGAAACAAAACAGCGATTTTTGATGAGAAACCCCACCGAAACCGAACGCATCGAACAGTGAAGCGAAACACGTCGAATATAATGTGAGATGGTGATGATTTGCATCATTTTTCGTTGCAAGCGCAAATATCGTTTGCGAGAGCGGTTTATGTTGAGGATGTCTGGTTGTTGGTTGTGTGGAAAAGCTTATTTCATCACAGGTGCGAATGAAACCTCAACTGATCCTCATCACACTACACACTGCCTGGCGCACAACGAGTTGCACACCGGTTTGTCTGCAGAATCGACTACTTGTGGGGCGGTACATGTCCAGTAATGGCAGTACCAGTACACATCGTAGCCCTGAAACTTTTATTCCCATGCGTGCCATGATCGTGTGTGTGTCTGTGTATTGTTTTCCCTTTTTTCCCTACCGCAGCGCAGCAGAAGATCGTTTCGTTTCGCCTGCCTGTCACGCAAAATAACAACATGCGCAACTTGTCGCAATTATGTAATGCAAACGATAGTGAAACCACCGAAAACAACCGTTACCCATCCAGCGTCGACGTCACTCCAGCGGGTTTCGGGGAGAGGTGCGCAGAAGAACTGGTCACCTACTGTGGCATTCCTCGCCACTTCTCTCCACTGCGCGAGGAGAATAAGTACACGATAGGGGTGGTGGGTTGCGCTTCGCCCGAGGGATTGGGCAAAACCCGTCATCACACGACACACACACAGCAGGAGAAAATCGTCGGATTATCGATGGACAGACGGACCTCTGGCTGCTTGCTTTGGTTGTGGTCCCCCACACAACCGGTAACCTTGAAGAAGCGGACAACAAACTGCAAGAGTAGGACGAGTATGATCGGTGGTTCCAGGGTTCGTCGCCTGCGCTGTTTGGTATGTGTGCAGCGCACAAGGTGGAAGGCTGCAAAGTTTCCTTTTTCTCGTTTCGCTGACTTGCGAACTTTTACGCCGTGCAATCGGTAGTTCACACACACAGACACACATGGAGTGTGCTCTCGCAAAAAAGGTGAATGGCGAAATGTGTCTGCAGTAAACAAAAAAAGAAGGTAAGCGCAGAGAGTAAGTGCACTACGTGTGTGTACTACTGCCGCTGCTTCTCGATGCTGGGGGGGTGTTGCACATACAGATTCCTTCGAGATGGTTCGATTTTGTACCGTAACCGGTACATTGCAGCGCAGCTGCAGAGGGGGCTGCTGAGTGTGTGTGTGCTCGTGATTATGCTTTACTGCTATGCATTGCCTTCTATTCGTTATCGTGTCGTTTCTTCTTCTACGCCTTTTGCCACTCTCTTCTTGGTGGTGGTGTTGGTGCTGCTGGGTGCAGCTGATGAGCCGCACGTGAGGAGAGCCAGTTCGGGCCAGGGCGGAGGGTACAATCTTGCTTGCACACGACCCAGTCACGAGACGTGCCGCCGCAAACCCATAATCACTGACTGCAAGCGCACACACACATACGCTGCCCAAAGTAAGGCAAAGCATGGTGGTGTGTGGGACTTCTTTCACTTTCCTTCGTTGGCGACTAGCACTAGTACTACTGGGGGAGCAGTCCAGGGAGTTTCCGTGCGAGAAAACCGCTACTCTCTCACACACACATACACACGCATTCGCACATTTAGCCGAGAAGCCACCGGAGAGTGGCTTAAGTAAGGCAAACTCCACAGCAACGGAAAACGAACAACACAGCGCGAAAGCGACCCCCCCCCCCCCCAATCGACACACCAGCCAAAAGGCACAGCGTGCGCATACCCGCCAGTTATGTCATCATCGTCACGTTCCGTGGCACTACTGGGCGGTGAGTGTGTGTATGTTTGTGTGGCGGCCGAGGCATCGTCGAGACTAGTCCAGAAGAAAACGGCAAAGAAGCGATCGCAAGCAACATCCAAGTTCGTGACCACTAACACAACCGAACCGATGGACCAAACGTGCCTGGTTTGTTGCTATTTGTACAATTCACTAGACTGGCGTGGAGTTTCTATGTGTGTGTGTGCGTCTTATGCTGTCCCCAATAGAGTGGAGAAGAAAAACAACTCGATTCCGTGATGCGACTTGGGCCAAGATGATCGCTATTATCACCACTCCTGAATGGGCCATTTCTGCTGCACACCAGTACTGGGCAATCAGCAACCGCGCGACGTTCATTCACTGATTTGCACCGACCTTTACATCTTTGCACCGCTTCTCAAGATCATTCACTTTCGCTTTCATGATAGCGCAAACCATTTGTTTCCTCTCTCTCGCAAGTATAGAGGCCACACAAAACCATACACACACACACGCGTTTTGCTGTTGTTGGTAAGGATTGCTGGCTAAGGTCATCTTCTCCGAACGGATCACTAATTTTCCGGTGGAACCGGCAGTACGGAGCAGCAAACAGGGCGAGCAAACAGATCGGCTTGAAGGTTAGCCAAAAAGGGCTGTCCATTCTATTTTTTTACTGTCCTTTTGTTTCCACTGGTTGCACCCTCACATCGCTTACCTCTCCTCACTGCGTAGTTGGAAAATAGTAGAGAGCACCCGGGAACACAACCGTAGCCGGCAGACGCTGGTTCACTTCTGACGGGCAAGCTCTTAACGGCACCTCGCTCGACCGCGCATTGAAGTCTTTCGTGTTCGTTCCGGTCCTTTTTGTACGCACTCGCCCGTTCTCGAGGATTTCGCGCTTCGCGCTAATGGTACACACCATTATCACACACCACACGAGTAGTGGCACCGAAGAACCTCGAGTGGTGCGTACTGCAGACGGTGTTGCAGTTTTCGTGAAACTAATTGTCGTTACTTTACCAAACTCATTCTCTATTTTTAATGATTTTGCAGTCTGTCTTTTTTTTTAGAAATGTGTTTACAGAATTTGCAACGGTCCTTTTTTTGGCCCTGAAAACAAACATCTCGTGCGAGTAAAAAGAGATTTTCCCATGCAGATGGGCAGCAAAATAGTATCCCAGCCGAGTGTTATCGCTTAGCTTTACCACCAGCAGACAGGCAAACAAACACGTTGAGTGCAAAACGCGCCCGTACTTAACAAGCTAATTACAACCTCACCTACCATCAGATCGTACTATGGCGGCGGGTCGTCATAAAACAGCGTGTTTAAGTAATCGTTTATTTGCAGCGCGCTAGAGGTTTGTGTTTTTGCTTTGTTACACACACACACACAGACACACAAAAAATAAGCTGACACCGCACAATTAGCGCAGATTAATCGTCAACAGAAAAATGAAACAGTTTTCGCCAGGCAGAGTAGATATGGATTAGTTGCAGAGCGCACTGCAACCAAACCGGAACCACACTAAATGGAACTCATTTTGCGAAAAAAAAAGAAGAATATTGTATCACTCCAGCGGATACCGGATTCGGAACGGAATGTTAATGTCTTCTGTGATACCGGAAGCAAATGCTTGGTTGATTCTCATTTGATGGTTGGTTGACTTACTGATCGATCGTGATATTAATCGTGTCTTGATGTCTATCTAGGCTCTTTCTTCACCCGCGCTAGAGTTCAACTTTTATCAGTGATTTGTTGAAGTAAATATTATTAACACAAACCCACCCGAGCCGATTGTAAAACATGAAAGGTGTGTCATTGGGACCCCGAGGCGTTGTTCTTCTTTCAGCTGCCGGTGTGGTGGGCGATCGCACTACTGTGCTCTGACACAATTGACTGATAATGTTTTAAGTTAGCGATGCCGGTGGACAGCGCCATCCGCCGTTCGTCAAGGTTGGAGATTAAAAAGAAGGCTTGGCAAGAAAATGTAACCAAGCGCAAATCAAACATCTCCACCGAGAAGCTGCCCTGCACAGCCAACCTCCACCATCTGTTTGCCGATGGGCAATGCTATGTTCTGCCTCGTACAGGTGTTTGATTATCACTTATAGAAGTGGCGGCTAGTGGCGAATGTAGCCAATAGGCTCGAAGTATCTATAATATAAGGGGAAACAAATCGAATAACGTGTGCAGAGAAGGGTGTTAAATTCACCAAACACGTGGTATGCCAACTCTTAGTGACCACGTGGAAGGGCTCTTTTTCTCCTAGAACTACAAAATATACAAAGCAAAAGAGCACCTGGGCTGAGAGGTGATTTTATCGCTCAACACACAAATCTTTGACTGTGTTACATCATGGTACGCGACAAGAACGAATGGAAGATGAACCATTCCTGGAAACCTGATTTTATAACTCTAGTTCGGCCAAAGTTGGGCGGCGGATGGTTTATTCCATTCATCCCTCCTCTGAACCTGTTTTAGCATGTGTTCTGGGGCGTCGATCGACCGGGCAGGGCACAAACCGGGTAACACACATCTAGTTTATTTTACACGTTTTCCCATGCTGATCGAAAACCACATGCCGAGAGTTGTAATACGGACCCACCGGCATCTTCGCATCGATGATGGTCGCCCAAATGCCAACACCAAAGAGGTATGGAAGGATAGTTTGTAAAAATGCAAATTAAACGATATCAGGGGGCATGCCACGCTGATCGTGACACAGAAAAAAAGAAGAGCTGTAATAGAACCTTGCCAACGGTCCCGCCCGTGTGCCCAGTTTGTTCGATTTGGTTTGTGGTTCATCAATATTCAGCAGTACCGGGTACCGGGTGGCATCTTCACCATTTTCGGCCAAAACCCACTTTTTCAGTGGATTTTTGTTTTTAATTTAATTTTCATCGGTTTCAAAGTCAACGGGTATTCGGACACGAGCCCTAGAGCACATAACCTCAAGAACAGAAAAGAAACACCACATCAAGGACAATTGTGTCTTACTACTAAGCCGGATATCCTAGGCGACGGGCTGATCGACAAAGAGATCAATAGTAAAAAAAAAAAAAAAAACAAAAAACAAAATCCGGAACACATGTTCTCGGTGATTACGATTAATTATTATCTTATAGATCGCATTAAAATGAACAATACGTGCCCTCGAAATGGATGTTTCGTTTGATTTTGTAAAGAACCATAAAGCCTTTATGACATTTAAATTAGGCGATCTTATGGAGCAGAATTTTACCAGTTCTCCTTCACAATATAGTTCTGGCCAGATATATGAAGGCAGCAAAGGAATAAAGTATAGCTAGATTGTTTACTTTTTATTCGAAGTGAACGGCCTTGTCGTAAGCAACAAGTATACATTTCATTTAAAAACTATAAAAACATTTTTTAAAGTAATAGCAACATTTAGCAAACGTCTTCTAGAAAATACATACCCAAAGGAAGCGATACAAAAAAATAATGCGCAATGCGCAAATAAACGCAACCTATCTTCCCAACGGCAATCGAACATCCGAAGAATCCCAACACTGAAGAGCCGAAGAAACGGTACCCGTGATGATTGTGATGTCAGCAGCACGGCTGCTAACATCAATATAACAACAGCTGAGAAGCGACGCGGTAACCACGCGGTCATTCCAGACCCCCAACCTTCCCGGAGAAATGGGAATGAAGCGTGACTAACGAGCATTTAAGTGACGTACTCTGCGCGCGCGCGGGCGCGTGAATGGCAAAAAATGGCAATGGAAAGCCCAGAAGATGATGGGATTTACTGCCAAATGGGAAGAAAGCACACCGTAGCACTCCGCATCCCCGCCGTTCGATGAATGAACGCTTGAGAACCGTTGTCGTGCGGGGTGAAGACGTCAATTTCGCATCACCCTTTGCAGACGACGCGCACCCAGTCATCAGGATATTGCTTCATCGTCTGTCCGACACACACACACGCACACACGTGTCAGCAGGTGATTGCAAATTGACTTGTCCTCTCGACATGGTGCACAAATCTGAGGCAACCTTTTGCTCGAGATCCTTCTAGAGATCGAGCAAATGGCGATCGGCGTACTGTGCAAAAGTGCACGCGTGTGCATGCGCTAAACGGCGAACAAAATGCGGCCCATGTGATGTAAGATAATGTTCGAGATCCGATTAGATTGCTCCCCATGGGCAGCACCACCACCGCACAGCGATCTCGGCGATCGGTCCAATATAATCCATTACATACCTCAGCCCCTCGGTCATCCGCTGAAGGTACAATGTTATTCACAAAACTGCGCGTTTTCTATCTCTCTTGTTCAACCCTGCCGCATCCGCGAGAGGGGGTGGTCGGTTGGGAGTGATATTAAAAATTCAGTCTCTTTTAATTGCACACAATCAATGCTCGCAGCCCGCCACACGTTCGCTGAAGGTGGTTGTTTTGTAAGGGTGTGTGTTGGATGGGTCTTTCGATGGTCAGCGAGCCCGCAATCGGTACCACCATCGAATCCAGCGAAGCCAAAATATTCTTCACCGTACCTTGTGGACTTTGTGGTAGAATTGTGGTGGAAGGGTTTGCTTTTAATTAGATGTTTAAGGGCGACGAGGTTTGCGACGGGCAATAATAATCGGGTCTGGGTTTGGGCGCCACTACAATGCTACCACCGTCCCTTGTGTATAGTGGAGGGCACCTCCCCTCTCACACAAACCTATCGGTGCATTTGGTGAGGGTCGAAATAAATTCGGAAAAATTCCACTCAAGACCCGTTGCAAGTCCAGTACAGCACACTACATGCAGCTCCAGCAGTTAAGTGGGCGCAGAGCGGGATCAATAAAATAGAATTTAGATTTATTAATATTAATGCTATGTTAACTCCCCCCTTTGAGAGGGCCAAGAGAAAGCCAACCGAGACCTAATTAGTGATAAGGTTCAACGCAGATCCGCCTAGCCTAGACCTAACACTAGGGACATTTATGAACTAACAGTACTTGAAGATGTAGCCGTAAAACCATTACCGATACGCTCATTCTCATCCAGACCCTAGCAGCAAATCTACCTAATGGGCTTAAAGGTACTTACGAGCCGCCCCTTTGTTTCTTTTTTCTGGTTTGTTTCAGTTTTTCTTTAATTGTCATGTGGCGAGGAAAAAGGCAACGACAGCATACAATCCGCACACACACACACACACTCACATACGTCGTTGAACATTCCTTTTTCTTTAAAGCCCTAACGGTCACGGCGGAAAGGGAAAGGGAGGAGAGTCCACCACATGCACCATCAACATGCACAGGTTTAACCTGCTCTGTTTCCAAACAAACCGAAGTCCACACCGTCGCAGAACGCCACCACTTCCTTGCCTCGCCAAATAGCAAAATTGGCACACCATGGTAGTGTGGATTGGTCAAATTTTCCGCTTTCCACCACACCGTCGAACCTGCGTCGGCTGTTCGCGCGCGCGCCAACACAACAGCCAAACGGTTCTAGGGAGTTCTTTCGGCAGTGCGTTGTTTACGCGGCTTCTTGCGCGACCAATGCGGGGTGGAAACTGGTGTGCAAACTGAAAGAGCCTTGCACAATACACGCACACACACTTCCTGGTTGTGGAAATGGACTTTGTTGTTTGTTGGCGCTGTGAGTCGCTCGCCTTTGGAGTGTAGTAAATCTTTTCACGGCAAACCGCGCAACAGTGACACCGCCGGCTCAAAACGGCTCGATTATTTGGTTACGGCGAGCGATTTTGTCCACAGACCGAGTGTCTACG
>SIXB01004371.1:0-17668 GCA_007018985.1 Anopheles bwambae
AACACACACCTGGCTATCACCCACCCTGGGGGGTTGGACTGTTTAAAAGCTTTTTCTCGTCCATTCTCCACGAAATCCCTTTGCGGAAAGAACCCTGCCATGCAGTGAGCGATAGGTTATTCTGCTTTTTTGTTGTTTTCCTCATCAACTCAATACCTTTCACTCGCTTTCAACCACCTCCTACATTCCACAAGACCGCTAAAGGTAGATTTAGCAGCCATATTCACACTTCAAGCTTTGACTCTTGTTTGAAGGTGTTGTTTAAAATATGATGCTCAAAAAACGGACCACTGCAGCATTAAATTATTATTACAATAAAACTGAATGAAACAATAAATTTTACATTCAATTGTAACAATGCCAATAATCATTCTTATCAACAGAATAACTGTACAGATCATCAAGTCATGTGCATGTGCGGGTACATTATCCTCCCATCATGTGTGTAAAACATTCAAACAATGCGAAGCAAATTTTGTACATAAACAAACCACGTTATGAAATGATTCAATGATGCATAATCAAGCTTTCTCATTTGCATGCGAATTATCGAGTGCTTTTTGTTTCCTCACCACGAAAAGTCATAAACTGTAAAAAAAATATGCAAGAATATGTTCTAAACCGGAATGCAACAATCACATACTCGTTTGGTAGTGAACAAAAGCACCAACCGACCGGCCGTAAAGCAAACATTTTATTAAGCCTAACATATGACTGTGCTAAGGTGCTAGAAGATATAGAGACCACGCTTTTGCCTGGACAGATCCTATCTTGGTGCGAGGAGTGCTTAATGAAAGAGAAAATTGCAAATCCTTTACTCAGCCTCAGCCGCAATGCAAACACTGAATGCAAACAAGAGACGGCCCAACGGCTCGGCTCAAGATAGAAAAGACTCCATTCGCCTCCTACTCGCTCACCGGATTACCAATCAGCCATTAACGAACAAACACTGGGAGGGAAATTCGTCTCGTGTGTTTGTTCTTTTGCAATACACTAAAAAACTGAGACCACAGATACGTACACATGCAAACCTTCTTTCAGAAAATCGATTGAAGGTTCGTGCTTTCCATTCCGATTCTAAACTCGTTTCCGATTCTTACAGTTTGAGGAGTGACAGGGAAGCAGGATTAAATGTTCTGTTAAAGAGTCTGCCTGAACTTTTCTTTTCCTGTTCCATTTCCTGTCATTTTGACTCTCCTTTTGAGTGCCGGGTTACAGCTACAAATGACTTCGCAAACCGCAAACTGCACCCGAAGAAACGGAAAACGATCCTGACGCTATCTGATTGCATATGTTCCAGTTCCGGTTGCTCAGTCGGCTCATCGATATTGGCTTCCATGCGTCGTCACTGCAAACATGCACTGGGATGGAGCAAGCACAAGTTTTGCTCACTTGCATATTGATTCACACACATACAGTGCCCTAGATGCCTTATAGTAAGTAGCATTAAACTTTGTTTGTGTTCACAGTTGTCTTTTGGCCCTGCGGTATAGGTAAGATTGAAGATTCCGTTCTTTTTAAACTTACAAAAAAAGACTTTGGAAATACCATAAAAGTATTTTTTATATATTTGAAATATAAATAACATTAAATTGAAATTCTCGAGCTTTTATGCCCAAGTCAAAGCTCTCAGTGACACAACTTTCACCAAAAACATCAAAGACCCGGTTTTCTTTTTATTTTTCACTGAAGATGTCTGCTAGGGTACAAAAGGTACGGTTTCAACAGCAACACGGTCGTATAAAGCGGTTTCAAGCGAGTCAATATTGACTACCAGTACGGCACACCATATCAACGGAAAATGATCGTGAAATTTGTTTGAGTTGTGTTGTGTCATTTTAAAAGGATTTCCCCCTCAAGCACATACACCATTCACCTGTTTGTCAGTCAGTTTTCCTCATGAATGAAGCTCAAATGTAACCAAATATAAAGGTGATAGCGGATAGGACAACAATGAGTCTATATTTCTTATTTTATGATCAGCTTTTGGTGTCGTTTGATGGAAAGTGATGTAGTTCATTGCTGCTGATTGTTGAGCTAGTAACTCGTCACAATCGACACAAAACTGTTTGTTAGGCTTAAAGCCAAACCTTTGCGTCTAAAGTAAATATCTTCTCAATCACCACACGAGTGCCTCCCGAACGCGCAGCTTACGGATTCAGAATAAATCGACCCACTATTAGCCAACGATGATGATTTCCACAACACTACATGTCAAAGGCTTCGGTGTGAGCAAATGTGCTCGCTGGGATCATAAATCTAGCGGTGCAGCACTTAGATAAATGACCTTTGCCAGCCGTAGGCCGTTTAATGATAAATCTCTTCACAGAACGTTCGTCACTGCTCTCCGCACAGATAGAGCGTCGATATCTTGAAGCGTGTTTACCGTCACGTCAAAGTCGTTCCATCGATTGTTGCGGCAGTTAGCGTTCAGCCACAAAAGGGGAGTCTTTTGAATGGTTTCGAACATGATTTATGTCGTTCACTAGCTAACGCTACACGGTTATACTCTTGCCACTCCAAACAATATGGATCAGCTTAATGGCTGTTCAAGTGAATCGATCGTGTGTGTATGTTTCTTTTTTGTTGCCACAATGTTATCGATGGAATTGAGAAAGAAGAATCAACCCAACACACGAGTGGCTCCGGAAGAAAGGCAAACACAACAACGCTGCTCTCTTGGCGTGAAGGGAAAAGGGAATTCTGGGAAAGCAGCTCTCCCTGACAACCCGCTGTGGGCAGGACATATAAGCTTTGAGCAAACAGACCCATGCTGGAAAGTTTCAAAAACATATTGTTGGCTTCCTGGTTTATTGTGAAAAATACGAATCTCGAAAGTCGCTTCGTTCCCAGTATTTCCTTGTTTGTTCTGCAAAACGGAAAGCCATAACCTTTTTTGATAGTTTTCAAATTCACTGAACAAGATAAAGAAACATGCCCCGAAATTCTAAACGTAAGGAATATGCAATAAAACGTCTCAGAAAAACATTTACAAACATCGGATAGCTTGTACTTCTTAGTAACCTAAAAACTAAGCATGTGTAGCTACATACTGTTTAATTTGTCATAGCTTCAACGATCCTTTCGAGCCATTTCACCAGAATTAGTTTCTAATAATTTGAGTGATCGACAATGGCGTCTTTTGCAACCAACTTGCAGGCAGTCGTCTGCCAAACTAATGTCCACTTCTTGAACACTGGCAACCACATAGAAGCAGTACAGAGTGGTTGAGAAATAGAGCATTTAATGAATGGCTTGCTTCCGTCGGTCAATTAATAATGTTTATGTGTTTCTAAATTGCAATGAAGTCATTCATTAATAGACTTTCCGGCTGCAAGGGATTGTGATATTTATCATGGATTTACCTGTCTTTATGACAAAAGGAGGATTATTCTGCAACTTGTTTCTATATTAAGTGCCCTGTTGATTGAGAAATAATAATCATAGATATACATATTATAAATATTTATCTATGTTTATAAACCATCTTTTTCTTAGACATGTTGTTTCTAAAATATGCAATAATATCGAGCAACAAATTTGTCGCCATTTGTCATTAAAGATATTGAAAACTTAAATCTTAACACTGCAGCCTACTAAACTCAAACAAAAAACGAGTAATGATACTTTCCTACTTTTTCTCATCTTTTATTTAACTGTATAGCTTTCGCCTCCCACATATTTCCTGTTTTTCCTCCTGGCGTATGCAACAGTGCGTTGTAATTGCCCATCGATCCAAGCGGTAGGAAAACGATTCGGCTATAAATCAGCTTAAATGAGCTTATTCCCGCACACACATGCACTGCATAATTTACCCTTCACACGGAGCATCGCCACCAACCATCGAAAGGCAAGGGCACTTGGCAGGAAGTTTAACGAAAAATAACCGAATCATAGGTAAGCGATAAAGTCTATCTTGATGTGGTTTCAGCAGGACGTGTTGGTCGGTTGAAGCACCTCAACAAATCATGTGTGATGTATTTAGGTAGATGAAATGTGCCTACACCTGTCGTGGGTATGAATTATTTTGGGAACGTGAATAATTCACCAACAAGATCTCGTCCTGGCGATGCAGAAGCAAACATTGTGCGAGTACTGATTAATGGCAGTAAAAGTAGAGCAGCATTTCAGTCCTGTTAGAATCACTGTCTTCGAAATATGTTGATGAAAATGCCGATAACTATAAGTCAGGTTGAACAAACTGTGACTTTAATTCCTTTCAAAGCATTCCAACTTATATGGAAATGCTCTAACTCAGTTCAGCTTTAGTGAGCACTCACGTTTTGTTACATTCTTTTCTATCTCATGAATTCTGAGAAGAGCATTCAAAGCAAATCAGAACGTTTGAGCTTTTCGGAAAATAACAAATTAAAATCATCATCACCCCTAAAGTACTTTTATCGTCTATAATCTATTCATCAAAATGGACAACTTTAATTCAAATGAAACATCAACACGATTCTTAATCAAAGAATAACTGGTTTCTAGGAAAAACGGGCGTTCATCACTGGCTGTCCTTCCATCTCTTATAATGCACCGACATTCCACTCCTTCAAACTATGAGTTTGGCTCATCTTCCGGCCCTGATTTCATTTCGCAGCCACCTCGTTCATTCCACCTGCCTTATGAATGAGATTTCATCCGTCCAGCTTCCTGTTTGACCTCGACCACACGGACACAGCACAAACGCATTCGATATTCACAGCATGTACACAGCGTTGCGTATAATTTTGCTGAAAAAGCAAAAGTAGCTCATGATGCTGGGATGGAATTCTTCGACCAGTCTTACCAGTATGCACATGTCCAGTCTAAGCTCGCTTGAGTTCATCGAACGGAAAGTCCATTTTTGCCTTTGGAAGACGAGCCTATCGATTCAGATCTGGCTGGTAATATCATTCCTCTCGTGTGAGCTTCCATGTGAGAGCATCATTTTGGGGTTTTCTTTGAATTGCTGGTCAATTTTGGTGCTGATAAAGTTGGTCTGTCTTGGTGGACTATGGGAGCACCTTCCTGGTTGAGATGGTAGTGAAAATAATTTTATAACTCAAAATTAACAAAGTTTGAATGAAAATTTTACTCTGCTTGAGGTGTCAGAATACAAAGATATAGTTGGAACCAAAATGAACTCTAAACTACATGAATCTTGTCCATTAAGCTTCAAGCATCGAAACCACAAGTGCAGGAAGCTCGACCATCGTAAACGAACTTTGATTTGAATGCACAATACGTTCTTTTACTCTTTCAACGAACTACGGAAGGCACTGTCTGGACTGCTCCATGTGCCTTTCGACGGGAGCAAAATACACAAAATAATTTTGGCCTTGTAGCGGTAAACCCAATCAGCATTAACTTGGTGGAGGTAGTACCACAGAATGTAAGATTTTTGATGCAGTTTTCAACTAGCCGGACCAACAGCACGAACTATTTGACGTGTTCCATGGAAGGTGAGCTAAATGAACCAATTTTACGAAACGTTTAATGAGACAATTCACTTTTGTTTTTGGGAAATAACCAAATTTCTATTCAAACTAAAACACTTAAACGTTGAAGTTCTTTTGCATTAAAAACCCTCATCATTTGGACCTAAATACATGCCTGATGATGGATCACGTTCGTTAATGGACCAATCAGTGCTTTGAAATATCATTTTGTGATTGCATGCTAGCAACGTTTCACGAGTATCAAGTTATTTAGTTATTTCCTTAATTCCATTTTTAAATGTCATTAATATGTACAATAGTTTGAAATCTTGCGCGATAATGGGTACAAAACTATGTTCTTTCTTCATTGAATTCTATTTTTAATGGCAATCTTGGCCGGAAGAACTTAGTAGATTTGTAACAATTGCAAAATTAAGGAATAATTTAATTATGGGGAAAACATACAATTGGAATTGAAAAC
This sequence comes from Anopheles bwambae, assembly GCA_007018985.1. NCBI lineage: Eukaryota > Metazoa > Arthropoda > Insecta > Diptera > Culicidae > Anopheles > Anopheles bwambae. The sequence goes on from SIXB01004371.1 coordinate 5,902, forward strand.
CCCTTTCAAGAGTATCAAAGAGTACTTTACTTGCACACAAAAAGCATTGGTCATGCAGGGATAGCAGAATCAAACAAAATAGTAAAATCACTTTGATGTATGTGCGAAACATTGATTTGGTTTGATTTGATTTAGTTAGATAGCTAGGAATAATTATAAAAAATAAACGAAGAATCAATTAAACTATGTAAAGGTCAATTTTCCAATTGTTTCAGCAATTGTTAAGCAGCGTAGTTCGACGCCGTTTAACATGGATCAAAATCAACCAACCATTATCGCCCGCAGTGTACGGTGTCTGTAGAACAAACCAAATTCAAATTATGCATCACACGCGCAATTAACGATAAAGCTGGATGGTGTCCAAATGTAGTGCAACCTTAAACTCCCTTTTGGTGCTTAAATGGAGATTAATGTATTGCAGTGGTGGTAAATTTCCGTGATACATTAGAGCAACTATGTTAGCCCCTAGAATCCCTAACGGCAAATAATCCACGCTAAATATCTCCTTTAAGAGCTGCCTGTCAGTCTCATAAACAACATATCAGCTTGAAGGGCAATTGTATAAAAAATAATAAAACTATTAAAAAAACAATTTTTGTGACACACAAAAGCAATCCACTCCAGCTCTACCAGCTCACGGACACAATCCGGCAACAGAATGTGAGAACGGCCAATTTATTCCGCCAACTGTCCAAAATAATTTCGCTCCTGTCACGTCAACCACGAAGCGGCCTACGCCAGATGTCCTTTTTCTCGTTTTCCTGTCCTGCAATACCTTATTCAGCTGGTCAGCAAAATAAGAAAACCACTAGCATTTAAAAATATATGACACTCCAAAAAAGAACATGCCGCAAAAGGCTCAGTGCAAAGTCTACATGTTGCTTGAGCGCCATCCCTAAAAAAACATTTCCACTTTGCACCCAGTGTCGTCTCTATTAAACAACATATCCAACAGCTCTGAATCTCTCTCGCTTTTCCCTTGGTTTAACGTTGAAATAAGGATTTTTCTGATCTTTTTCTATAAAGGAATATTTTCGTTGTTAAATTTCCTTTTCTCGCTCGTGTTGCTTCAAACCGAGCAATTGGCTGACATTGTGAGGCATGCCGCTGTCATCAGAACCGCGCCATACACCAATCTGTGGCCATTCATCTTTCTCAAACAGCTTGGAGCGTGGGACGACGACGACGATGGATCAAATGGTTGTTTGTATGAGTGTGTCTGTGTGTCTCATGATTTATGGTTGGAAGAATCTTGTAGGTTCCGTCTAGGACACAACGTCAGTGTCAGAATATACACAAAATTCAGCTTAAATATACTTTCCAGAGTGCTTAAAGTGTTTCAATAGTAAAATAATCTCAACCCAGTAGACTCATTAACGTTCTTTTATTTCGAGTAGATCGATTTTCTCTCGACTAAATACATTCCAATCGAAACGCGAGCTCCAGTTTCAAAGTCAACTAGTTCCCCACTGCACCATTTGACTTCTCCTTGTAACAAATGAACTGCCGTTTTAGCCTATCAGCTCCCAGGAGATCGGTGAAAACGGTGTCATATTATCAAAAACGCTAACATTTCTACCTACCGATACCGAAGTTCAATTCCTTTGCACACTGTTGGCTTCTTTCGGTCAATTCCATTGGACCTTGTAAATCACAAACCCCCTAGCGAATATGTGGGCAAGAAAAATAATGCTTCGATAAAGGATCTCCCAAAGGCAGCGCACAGATTGCTTTTCCGGTAAAGAACGGCCTCCGATGGACGCAAGCCGAGAAATTTATTCACACCAATCTCACCTTCACCTGTTTCGATTGCGGAGTTTCTTTGCTTCATGCTACGCTTCCAAACACTTCCACTGTCTTTTCAGCACACACACTCAGACAAACTCGCACAAACACCGGCTGGAAAGAAACTATTTGCTTCGAATCCTTCTTACCGCAATGCACCATGGCCAGCTGGGTTTGGTAAGCTTTGTTTGCGTTTCCTTTCAGCTGTCCGATGCCAGTTGGGTTAAACTGTGTCTCGTTCACTATACTCCTTCCTTCTCTTCGTCTGAACCATCCATTCCTCTGGTCCTTTACCCAATCAAACAACTTCAATGTTGATTTCGATTGAGTCTATCCTTCCAAAACATTGAACATGTGTTCCTCAAACCGATTGCACCAAGTCGATCCAGTAGTAGTAGCATCAGCTAGTGGCAGGTGCTCGTTATTGTTGAGGATTTGTGGTCAATAAGCAGCTGTGCTGCAGGCAAGGATTCAGTTTTCGTACTCGTCGCATTGATTGCTTTGTGGACAACTTTGTGGATGACACAGTTGGGGAATGCAATTACAGATTGCACTATTTGCATTCCTACTCAAGTAAATTGCATGGCGATTCCAGGCCACGCTGTACCTGTTGCTGGTGGAGGTAAAGTTTAAGTAAAATATTTTAAAGCTATAACAGTCACTCTTTGTTTTCTTTTATGTAAGGTGTGTTCAATCGTGTGTATTTTATTGCAACGTTAACGCAAGCGTAGTGTTGGACGAGTGAGCTTCAACATGAATGTGTCCATTTTGCTTACGTAAAGGTAACTTCCAGCTTCCGGACAAACACCCACTCACACACTCACTCATACACAGATCTTCCTCGATAACATATTAACATTTCAACACCAGATCCAGCACTGTACGCAAAGATTATGCAAATTCACTGCTATTACTGAATGATTAGGTCAGTTTGTGACAGCAAAACCACATGGAAAGGAAAGGAAGAACATGCAACACTCCGTACAGCTCCATCATACAATGTAAAGTTGCAGTAATTGTCGGATCATGGTTGCTTGTGTCTGATGCGTGGGGGACATTAATAAACCTACTAGAACAGAGGATTATGCCTTTTACAGTTTGCTATTACCCCCTGAATGTCTTACAAGCTTAAATAATAAAGTTATTAAAGAAGTTATTTGTGTTTTTTCTTAAATTGCCTAGAATTTAATTTATAAAAAAAAATCTTGAAAAAAAGCTGCCACTCCAATAACTTATGAATACTAACTAACGCTACTAACTAACCAACAACTAACAACTTTATGAATTCTCATGCCTAAAAAATGAATTATCAGAAAAACCAGGATAGTACTAAAAAGACAGACTGTTTTGTGAATATATAAGAAGTTAGACAATTGCACCAAAAGCGGTGTAACAAACGATCAGCTGTGGAATAAATTTCAATTTTCAATTTACTTTAATGCATCCACTTTTACCAACCGAGTGCACATCCTTTTCTCTCCTTGTTTGGATGACGATGTACGAAGGTGGTAACAATTGTAGCTATTTGAATAATGCAGCTCCGGCAGAAAGTGACACCGAAAAAACAAACCACAGGAAACATATTTTCTAACACCCAACCTGTCTACGAAAAGGAAGCAAATAGAAATAAAAATAGTACAGCTTGTAAACTGGACAAAAACAACGACTATTTGTCTTTCTAGCAAGAATCTCTACCTCTCGACGAAACAAGAATAATGAATGGAACACTGAACAAGCTGCTGAATAAATTTGTTAGAAATTGAATAGAATATTGTGGTCATTTTAAATGGTTTGTTTCTAGGATTTGGATAACATTGTTCATGGGTTTTTTCGACATTCAGCATTCAGCACATTGCTTGTTTCAAACAATTATAGCCTTATCCGTTCATCAAATGGTCTTTTGAATTGATTTTATGCCCAGAAAAACTATGCACGGCACAGAAACTCAAACTAAACTATTTCGCTGCACGGGACATTAATGACGTCACGGGGGAACTATGCGTTGGGTACAATGGATTTGCTCGAAAGAGCACGTAATAGTTACACATAATTTATTCAACAGTACACTCTATTTTGGGTTCACATTTCTCGTTCCATCCTTTCAAAGGGCAAATTTCAGTTAAATTAATAAGTCATTTTCAACTGGGCTGAGTGACACATCACCAGCCTTTGCCAGCCCTTTTCCGTCTGTACGCACTACACGGCTCTACCCGTTAGTTTATTTTCGGGGACTTTTGATGGAAGAAACATAGTAGCAATCAGGAAGTGAATAGTGGAAAAATCCCCTTATCAAACTAGTTTTCAGTCTCCAAACTGTCTCTTCAGCACATCTACACAACAACTTTTCAAAACCACACAGTTAAGCCATTGAATTTTAATAATTCCTAGGACAGAATGCCAAGTCCAAAACCCGTCTGAAAGCCATGCATGAACAACAAGTATACCTCATCTTCATGAAACTTTCAACAACGTGCGTAGTCTACCGTATTTTTCCGGCATTATTTCCCTTACAAACCGAGAAAAAGTACCGTTTTGTGAAGTTGTATCGTCGTTTCGTCAATTACGTGCCTTACGTGCATAAAAATAGAAAGTGGAGAAACCTTTCCCTTTGCCCGCGGTGTCACATTAATCAGACTCTCATTAGTTCGGATCCGCGTGTGAAGATGTGAGAGTGATTTTCTTTTACAACGCTATCTCGTCGGTACACGTCCGCATGAATGTATGCACGAATATGCTCGTAATGGCATTAAAAAGGAAATCCCAACTTTCTCCTCTGAAATTATCAAATCCATTTGCTCCAGCGCACATAAACACACACGCAAACAAAAAAAGGTTACTATGAGGTGGAATAGCTATTAAACCTAACAACTTTTTAAAACTCTACCATAGAGAATTTACTTGGGCAGATGGGAGAATACCCCGCAAAGGATGCAGGGCCTTAAACTCCGACATTAACAGAAGCGTTCTTTTCCATATATAAAGAGAGCTTTATGTCAAAAACGAAAAAATAAGATTTTATGAGCGTGGGAACCATATCATTTTATGAGCAACGTTTTATAACGCATTTTGTTAAATCATTATCCGTAACTTTAGATATTTTACTTTATGTAGCACTCAATGTTTAAAAGAAATCTGGAAAAAAGCATTGCAATTGCCACACATAAATTATCCACTCGTCTGTCTTCATTTCTTTCTTATGAATAATCTCATGTAAATAACTTACCCGAGTAGTTTTTCCCGCTGTAACCATCTTCAAAGAAAAAGCTCTATGGATTGCTTTTATGAAGGCACTTCAACTTAAACCAGCTGCATGAGAATGCACAATTCTTTCACTCTTCGCCATAAGGTGTCCACACGTGGGCTTTGCTAGGAACCACTTTCATACACTTGACACCTTTCTTTCTACCAAAGCCGAAAATACACCAGAAAAACGTCCCACTGATTTCGTGAGCACTAGAAACGCTAGTCTCATGTGAATTGTTCCCGTTTTGTTGTGTCACCACAGCAAACAACTTTATTTTTACCCAGTGTTCTTAAAAATTATCATGAATCCTTGTTGCACACGGTCTACTGTTGTGGATAATGTAATGGCAGAATAGCTTGTTCTGTTGCGGTTCTAGGAAAAAGAAGGTACGTATCGCACATATCGTACAAATGGGTCCTATTTCCTGGAAATTTTCAAAACACACAGTCACAATGGAAAATTATCCTCGGAAAAATAAAGAGACAGTAAAACACATCTGCAGATGTGTGCGATGTACTGAACGAACAACTAACTAACTAACTAACAGTCAACCCAGTATCCTACACCATCAAGTATTGCTGTCAATTTATCACACATAAAGGAGCATCCCACGCCACCTACCTTGCACTACCCAAAACACAAAATCCATTCCCCGTTTCTGTATTGTCACGGGACCAATCATACTGCACATTCTTGTCTGTGTGCACTTTGTGTTATTTTGGAGCGATTCTGTAAATACATTTAGAGTGACGTGTTTATATAAATTACTTTTAACTTCATCACAACTGACTGTTTGAGCTTTGCATAATCCAATTTGACAAAAATAGTAATTGTTTTGTATGGTCTCGTTAAACTCGTTTGGTGAACACAATTGACCGGAAATTCTTTTAGGTGAAAGCAAACAATATCGTGTGTTGTCGTTTGGAATTTTGCAAAGATCGTTTAGTGTCAATTGCAACCAAGCACACAATGTGTTGAAAAAAACTTTAAACAATAGTTTCAAAGTGCGAATAATTGCATTTGTAAAGCAAATTCAACTGTGTGAATGCGTCATGAACAACGACGAGCACAATAGGGAATATTGTAACGACACTTCTTTTTTGGGATAAAAACTATGCTCTTTTTATTTAAAATTTTTTTTCATTGAAATATTTTGAAGTCCATAGAATAACTAAATTACTCTGTCAATACCCATTTTTCACATTCCAAACGAATCGATTCTGCTCAAATACCGACGTTCATTAATACCATTTCCCATTATTCTCCATGCGTATGGGTTTCACGCTCTCTTTATCAAACAAATAAAAAACAACAAATTTCATGAGCTGGTTGACTCGCACCAGATAAAGCAAAGAGTGGAAATTGATTTCATTGGTAAGGAGGAAACTTTACAAATTCTAGCGGTAATAGAAACCGGCCACCGGCAAGTCACACCAAGATCGCATTCGTCTTTTTTTGTTCGCAATCATTCATCGTTTTTCTGTCCATCCCCAAACACACCCACACCCTTGTCTAGAGAGTGGTTCCACCATGTCAGCTGATGGACGGAAGTGAGTAAGACCGAAACTTTTGCTTCTCAATATCGTGACGAGCCATATTGACGACGGTCGTTCAACATGATGTGCAAAAAAGTCTTCAGGTATAAGCACTCACACATGCATACACAGGATGAAGTCAGTTTCGTATCCTCACCATGTGCCTTTGGATAGCAGAAGATCTTATTGTTATTCACTTCAGTCTAGCTTTAGAACAAAGCTGATTATTCATGCACAATATCAAATCATCAACTATTTTACGAAAAATAACTTCAAATGTGATAATAGTGGCTGTGTTTTAAAGATGTTAAGCTTTTTTATAAAAACATTTGAAAAAAATAATCATGGAAAATGCAGAAAAGCTACTCCAAACAGTTTAAAAGTAACGTTCTCTTGTTTTTCTCGGAACTGAACTATGAAAACCTACCTTTGACTTGAAAAGAAAGCTTTTATAAAATGAACTTGAAATTTGCTAAATATTCATCAAATTACATGCTCTCATTGTTACCAGGTTGTTTCGACTCTGTTTCAGTCCGGTACAAAGTCCAAACGCTGACTCAGTTTCAGCCAAATGCATTATCCTTCGAGCCATCACCAAAGCCGATTATACCAATTTCATCATTCAAAGGAACGCTTTGTCTTTGGTTTCTTTTTCTCTGGTCTCTTTATCACACTTTTTGCTTTTAAACGTGTGATGTATCTGAAAGCATAAAGTATAAAGCAAAATATTGTTAAACATCAAAATGTAAATGTTGTTTAACAATATTTTATTACATTTCCCAATGTCCGTCGTTCATCTGTTATGAGCTACGATCTAGTTATTTTTCATTTATTCAAAGAATGTATGCAAAGAAAACGGGTGATTTCTATGCATCGTGTTGTAAATAAACGTGTCTCCTAGAAGTAAAAGAGTTTCATATGGTTCTCTCAGTCAATACTTTTCAATTCTTGTGCCATTCCATTGCTGTTTCAAACGTTTTCTTTTATATTTTATGGCTGATTTAACTTTATTTTACTTACAACTCAGTAAACCGTGTACCTTCTATGCTTCAGTCACTGCCCCCATCTCTGTTCAGTCACTACTCAGCAGCTACCTCAGTGATGACGAGTCGTTAAGCTCACTGCAAGCTAAAATGGTTTAGTGAACTTTATTTCGCGTTATGATTACTGCGTTAGTTTTGCACAAGGAGCATCTTTTTGTTGAAGATAATTTATTTTATTCCATTTGCTTGCTTAAAGCAGCCCTTCGACGTTTTTGGTATTGCGTATCGCTTGCTTTATCGTTAGTTTTACTTGCCCAAGACGCATTGTTTGACGGTCTAACCGAATTTCAAGATAGAACAATTCAGACAAAGTTGCCCACTTCAAGAATAATTACCACAAAAATGAATCTGCCTCAGCTGCTACACGAAGGAGTGCCTCGTTTGGGCTAGTTTTTTGTTCCATTTAAAGTTTGCTGCATTAGCACTCGCCGGCGAGAAAGTCAATTTTCCCAATTGATGCCTACCGAACGAAAAGCTTTCCACCTGGCAGAAGTCTCACGGTTTCCGATGCCGTTACCGGACCAGGAGTGTCGATTCGGACGATAATCAGATAAGCGAGCCTGTTTAATTACCGCCCGGGATCCGATTTAATAACTCAATCGGATCGGATCACGAACCGGTTGCATATAGCTTTTTTGCGAAGAGCTTCAGAGAAGCTGACGAAAGGGCGTGGGAGTGTGAATTGGAAGTTGCCACTTCAAGCACTCTTCACGATAATCGCTATGGTAGTGCTCTTTTATGCGAAACTTATTCATTTCCAGGGTGCATCTCAACAATTTCTCGCTTCATAACAGTGAGCATAATATTCAATGTTCAACATCTTTAGAACGCTCGTTCTTATCTCACTTAGAGCACTTCACGATGGTTGAAGCTGTTACAGGTACGTAACGAGTCACACGTACCGTTCAATCGATATCCATTGCAAAAGGAAAGACACAAAAAAGAACACACACACAATCTCGGGAAACCACACTATCAAAACCATTCTGCGGTGTAACTTGAGCGACGTGAGGTTTCGCGGCTGAAGCTGAATTGCCATACCAAACCAAAGCGGTAATCGATGCGAAGCAGTCGCAGTCTCGTACAGTATAGTGAAACGGCAGTGGCATAGAGTGTTGGGACGTTTTGCTTATTCTGTCTAGACACTTCGGTGATGTTGGAGAGAGAAATTGAAATTCTTACCCTAAACCGATCGGACGGATCCGGTATTTTACGGTGAAAACATTCAACCAACAAAAAAGAGACTGCCAAATTACCTTCTACGTCATTAACCGAACACGACGCTTGAGCACTTGAGAAGTTTAGAGTTTCTTCTTTGTTTTGTTGATGTTCATTCGCGTCACGATATTGCTGTCAACAAGCACGAGGGATTGGTTTCACACAAAATCAAAGCGGGTTCATTCCACTGGCAAGAGTTGAAGGACGCGTCGATAAAGCAAAGTTAAATAATAGCTCAGAAGGGAAAGTCGGTGAATCGGTGTTCCCATTTAACAAAAAAAAACTCAAATGGTAAAATGTAATACAACACAACTTTAACACCTCTCAAAGACCCTATTTTCAATGATGTATGAAATTGATTCATTGCAACACTTTTTCTATTGAGAAGTTGGTCTCAGGTTTCTTTTGAAAGCGATAATAAAAATCATTCCGTTTGTAAAAAAAATCGACTTCCATCACATCGTGTTTGCATGAGAAAAAATGTGTCGCCAAAGCTGTGATGATACCAAGAGCGACAAATCAACGGTATTGACCGATAAATATAAACACGTACCCTTCGCTAAAACGCAGCCATATTCCACTTCTTGATCGGGTCTAGGGTAGTAAGATGGGACCGTGAATTTTTATGCCATCCTTATAAAACCTTATTTATGGTCTATCGAAATAAAGGACCGAAGCAAACACAAAAAAAATCAACACAATATGCAATGGTTCAGCAGGTTTTATCACTGGTACTTGATACTACTTGATACTTGGTACTTGAAGAGCGCGTTGTTTTTGTTGTTTTTGCCGGCCAATCATTTTTACCGCGTGACTGGAATGTTCCGCCATCCCAATACATCTCGTTTTTGTTATACCGGCACTTGTTGAAACTGTCCCTTGCCATAAACACTCGCGCGGGATCACCGAAGTGAACACCGTTCTGGTGGTTCTAGAAAACCAAGAAACGAAGATGCGAGCACAGTTATTCGTCGCTCAAAATATGCCTTGAATTTTCTCTAGAATTCTGAGCAGTGTTGTTCTTTCGAGTGAGGAAAAATTTCATTTTCTTAATATAAGAACATCAGCAAAAACAATTCGTGGTATATCATCGTTTCATACACTTAAATATATAGTAGCATGATAGGTGGAATTGGCTTTAAACAAACGCTGGTTTATATTAAACGCAGCGCGATTCAAATGCGAAGGAAAAGTTTGAAAAGTAAAGTTCGTTAACACTCTGGGGCGTAAAGTGCAGGAGCCGCAATTGTAGCGAGGATTTTGTTGTTTTGTTGTTTTTTGTTTCTATCTCACGAGGAACACATATTTAGTTGACATTTAGTAACATTGTTTATAGATTGTAGAGTAGTTCAGTTTTATAACGCGTACTACGTATTTCTGATGGAGACGCCCAGTACTTTGCTCCAAATACTTTTTGTATCACATGGAGACGCATGGTTGTTTTTATATTTTTCGTTGCTAAATAATTCTAAGGGTACAGCCGAACACAGAAAAACAACCCCCACAAGTAACAACGATTCACAGATTCGATGATTTTTGAAAATAAAAAAAAAAGTTAGAAAATTTAAAGCTGTCATTTTGAAGAAATCGTAACATATTTTTTTTTAATTTCGTACTGATAATCGTAATAATCACATTATTAAAAATTTTCCAACTAAACAAGCTCAAAATTTCACATGGTAGAAATGACTTTTGAAGTGTTATTGATACGTTATCGAACATTGCTTTTAATAAGATACACGATTTCAAAGACTTCAACGCTTTAAACTTCGGTTATAAACGTTATATTTAAAGATAATCGACGTACGCCTTCATCAACTTACGCCATATTTTGGGACACGTTTTTGGTCCCAAACACAAAAGTATCTCGGGGGTCATCTGTAAACAGGACAACTGCAAACGAACAACACTTTCCAAAGGAGTGTCGATTTGTGTCACCTACCACTTTGTAGTTCACACCCTCACTAGCATGCAGTTTTGCCTTTATTTGGTTGTATTTCCTGCTGCTAGCCACTAATTGTCCATTAAAGCAACATCAACCGCGATGTGCAATTGTGAAAGCGTAACACCGATGCACGCTGGTCGCAATTTAAAAAAAAGGCCCAACGTCATAGATCAGACTATCACGAACTGAGTCCCCAATCCCGAATGGATGCTTTAATACGGATAGATTTAATCACAGCTACTACCAAAAGGACTATCGACCACACTTGCCATTAAAGATTCATAAGTTTTCATTCCCTGTTGGTCAAATATCATTCTGTGACAACAATTATATGACACTTGTAAGGAGTACAATGAATAATAAATTACAATTCAAGGATTATAGTGGGTGTTATTATTTTTTGAAACAAATCCCACAACAGATGTTTATGATAATTTTTGCCTTTTTATTGAAACAAAATTCCTGCCTTAATGATAAAATAATGCTATGAATGCATTCAAACACAATTATTGGTATGATAACTTTATCTATACACCTTTAACTACCAAGAACTAGCTAACTACCAGCAGAAACATAATTAAGCCAGCTCTATACGGCTTCATAAACTTGTCACATGTGACCAGTGTTACCTGTCTAATACAATTACCGTTACATCACTGTTTACCGTACAAACCTCCGACAATCAAAACGTCTTCCTGTAATACTTCCCAGTATGCTCACACACACTCACACCTCGTACCAAATACAGCCGATAGAAGTCAATCAAAATATTAGATAATCGCTTTCCAACTTCCGGTGAACAATGATGCCTGCACCCTTTCAGCCGATTGCCGAACCTTTTCGTCGCAGAGATATTAACAATGAGGACGTCTAGCATCTAGCATAATGGCGTTACATTTCTGTGTTCAACAAAACACTCCCTGCTTGTTGTAGTGTGACCGTGTCACTGGTTCGTTTTCCCGACCAAAAGCTCATTTTTGACAGCTAGAAGCAGCGT
>SIXB01004372.1:0-17665 GCA_007018985.1 Anopheles bwambae
AAAAAAAAACTATAAGAGATATTTTATTTCCATGAACCGGGCTTTTTTTCGATGCTCTGATTGTTGTCTAATAATGCCAAGATGTTGTAGATGCCGGAACAGGCTCAGACGACGTCTACATACTGCCGCAGGGAGTCCGCGTGTTCGACGCTACGGGGTGCCGTTCTTTAGCCAATCACGGTTTGTGTTCGTCTGATAGAGGTGTCAAATTTTCTCTGCTGGCTTTTATATGGGATACTTTTAACGAAAGTGTGACTAACGTTTCGTTAGTGCTGGTCAAGATAAACCGATGCAAAATCGAGCATTTTTGTTCATCCCTCTACTCACCTTTCGCAATGGGGACACAGCACAGCAGCTTCGTGTTTCGGACCGGTACAACACAACTGAACACCGTTTCTTTTTTATAACATACTATTTTTTTGTATTAATAGTTCTTTTGTCTTCTCTCCATTCTATTTCCAGCGCATGGTGTTGTTGTTCTTCTTTTACTATAGCTTAAACATTTGCTTCTTCCCAGTCCCCCTATTTCATGCGAACCACATACACACCCCCAACACACCACAACACCCCAACCCCCCTCCTTTCGTGTATTGATTTTCCCTGGCTACTGCTGCCCTTCTGCTTACATTACTACTCTACACACACACCACATATACTGACTCTGCTTCTTACCTTTCCCATTTTGCTGCTCCCTTGCTTTCGCTTTATTCTACTTTCCTTTTTCCTTTTTCCATTTCCCTTTTCTGTTTTTTTCTTTTCCTTTCTTGGCCTTGTTTTTGTTTTTCTGCGCACACACACCACCATATTACAAGACACACACACAACTTCCATTTACCATGAACAGAAGAAGGGGGTTTCTTGAACAAACTGCACACACGCTCAGAAGGTTTTTACCTGACCCTGACCGTCCTTCTTCATCGTGAGTCTATTGTTTCACTGAAACACTGCACCAGAACAGTGTATTTTTTTTCATTTATTTGCCATGTACCATGAGTTATTTTGCTGTTTGCTTTGTGTTACACTAGTTAGTTTTGCTATAGTTTTCTGCAGCGTGTGTGTTATTATTATCATAACAGTTTTCTATTGGTTTTCCGTTCGATTCGCTGCTCTCGTGTTGCTTTTTTTTGTTTGTTTTAACTTAGCTTCTCAGGATGGTCTCTATTAGAGCATACAGCGTTTCTGTTCGTTATACCTTCCTGGCATTCCTTTTTTTATCCTTTGATTTCACGTTCACATGCCCCGTGTGCCTCCAAAGCCATTAGTTTAGCAGCTTCGGTTGTTTGTTTTTTTGTTCTTCTTATTTTTTCCCTCCCATCGTGTTGTTGTGTATAATTGTGTATATATATAGAATATACTGCGCTTTTGCTTCTATAACTTCCATTATGGTTCTCGCTCGCTTCTTCTTCCTTTCATTTCTAGCACTAATATATATATATTTAATAAACTAGACATACCTGCAATTATTTTTTGTTGTTGTTGTTTTTTGTTGCATTTATGGGTTTTGCTGTTTATCATTTGCCTAGTGCCGGGGATTGTTTTTAATTATAAAGGTTTTATTTGTGTTTTATTCGTTTGTTATCGTCTTGCCATTTTTGAATCACTTTGCTACCACACATTTCCCCCTTTTACGTACTCTCTCTCTCTTTCTCTTTCTCTCTCTCTCTCCCCTTCTCTCTCTCTCTCTCTCTCTCTCTCTCTCCTTCTCTTTCTCTTTCTCTTTCTTTCTCTTCCCTTTTTCGCCCATCCGAATTCGTCTTTTGAATGTGTGTTCCATTTTGTCACGAGCTAAGCCTTTTGTGTTTTGTCTTCCCCCTGAATCCCTACATAAAGCTGTTACACTGTGTGTGAGAGATACGGAGATTCATAGAATTTTTTTTTGCCATTTTTTTTTCTTTTTAACTCATACACACTAGTTTCAGTTCGTGCTGGTAGTAAACCCAACGGAGCAGGTTGGCCCAGAGTTGTACGTCCGTCATCATCAACTCCAGCAGCGCGCGCGCGTAGCAAAATTCGGCCCGGTTTGCGAGTTAAATTTTAGCGGGAGTCCCCCGTCCCCAGTTACACAGAGCACGAAGGATTACACAGTCAATGGATAAACAAACGGGGTGTATCGATTGCATCTTTGTTGCCCCGCTATATTCCCGCTGTTTTCTAGTCTGGTTCTAGTGATAGTAGACAACATGTACAAGGATTACCGTGATGCAAAAAACAAAACACATGCATTTCCCCCCCCCCCACAGATTTGCTTCCATTTCCTATCAGCTTACGTCCTCCGGAGTGGCCTGTTACAGTTTCATCCCTTTTTAGCTCTTTATTTAGCTTCTTTTTTTTTTGTTCATTATCCGCCAATAATAAGGTGTTCCGACAAAAGTGTTCGGAGGCAGGAGTTTCACTCTCACTTGTTTTGCTTTTGTGTCTTACAAACTTACACCGTCATTTCCTCAGTCACCGGACAGATTTAAAGCAGTGACACTCTAGTTTTTTTTTGTAAATGATGGATGAGCGATAGATTATAGCTTTCCTGCAGGTTGGTGTATGGTGGGGTTGGCCAGACTTTTATAAAAGCAACAGTCGGACTTTCTCACCCATCGCCCCTCCGCGCTATTTGGCTACATCAACCAACAAAACGTAGCACAAAAAAGGCATTAACAAAACGAAGATAATATAAAAACAAAGCATAAATAATGATTAAAGAATATAGTGTTAATTATAATAGCAAAATATCGTATCTGCGCTTAGCGAAAACACAAATCAACAAATCAGTATCCACCACCAACCGAATCCGTTTGCATTCAAACCAGAACGGAACAGAACAGCGCGGGTAAGTTAAGGTTCGCGCCTGGGGGATGATAATGCTACGCGTGGAGTGTGGCCGGTACGACAGAGTACGATATCTCGGCTAGATCTATCTTGATCATCTACAATCAAGCTTTTCACACCTGTTATGCGACACGGCTGCAGAATTAGAACAATTCTTAAATACTTTTGTAATAAAATAAGCAGCAATCGGGAGGAGTCGCCTTTGCCAACTCTGACAGACGTCGTTCGTGTATTGAGCAGCTTGAGAGCTTGAGAGAACGGCGTTGCCAACCAAGAGTTGTTTTGCCTGAGTTACGGTTGAAAAATAATTTACCCCGCCTCTTTCCAAGCGCGGCGCTTTGCCGTTTCACTATTCTAAGTTAATAAACAAACAATCCCCACTAACACACACACACATACACACGGGCAGATTAGAGAGTAGAAAAAAGGAACCAAGTATCAACATTACCAGCACGATCGTTTGATTATACAAGCAAGGTGAATCACACGACGAAAGACAGGTAAATCAAGATAAATGAAAAAGCGAAGTAATTTAAAAAAAAAACGAATAAACAATTAAATAGACTTAGAGGACGATAGTACATAGTGGCGCGAGTGCGAAGTATGTGGGAAGATGAGTCACCGCACAACACGTTAAACTGAAACTGATTCTAATTCTAACTAACAAAACAAACCCTAACACATCCCTAACAACAAGACAACGCACACACACACACACACACACGCGATCGATCACCCATCCCATGCGTGCCGATCCACGATCACACCAACCATACAACAATGCCTGTCCAGCACCCCGCCACACAAACCCTTACATTTTTCTTACAGAATCACACACACGCGCGCGAAAGCACACCTATTGGTAAGCTATGCTACACAAAAAAAAGGTTCTTGGTTTTGGATATTGACTGTACCACCTAATGATTTCCACTTTCCCGTTTCGTATGTTTCGTGTATGTTCTCTCTTTTATCTTCTATCGCCACAAACGAAAGAAAAACGAAAAAAACACAACTCAGTCCTTTTCACACACGTGGTTCGTAAGGATACAGCGACGTCGGGGAGAAGTGGTAGCGATGGACACACCTTTTCTACCACACCTCGCTCTTGTTTTTACGATTAATAAGTGCACTTATCTAAAATATATATATTTTTGTTTTACATTTTATCGCGCGCACACACTCATATACGTAAACATGCACACCACACACCAACCACTCCACACACCTTGTGGCTGGTGGTGTTAGCACTGATCATGTGCCATACTATAATCGTTTGGTTCATGTGCTGCCGCCACACCTTCAAACAGCTGCTGAATTGCAAGAGATCAGCTCTACACTACACAGCTCTCTCAACACATTGTGTGCACTACTGGTGGGTTAGTGAGTGTTAGAAGAGTCCACGGAGCAGCGATATATAGATTATGATCCTCGCACAAGGAGGACTCACGGTTCTTTGCTGTAGACGTAGGCGTGGTTTTAAATGGCGATTCCCTGTTTCTTGCTGGACGACATATACCCACGCAACTACATCACACTATTGCCGATCGCTAGTGTGATGTGAAACGTGCTTGAGTTCTACTTTACGCCAAATGCCTACGGAAGCCGAACAACATTTGCTGATGACTGATGAAGGTTCTCCTATGTTTTTTTTGTTAATGTTCTACACCGTGGGAAGGGCGCTTATTAATATCATACTGTGTTGTGTAAGTGTGGTTTTCTAAATCGTGTACACTTATACACACACACACTGCTTGTTGATCAGTTGATCATCTCAACCGTACGGAAAGAGGTAGCAGCAGCCTGGCACATGTACTACAAGGGTTCTGTCCCGTCTATTTTCCTGATCGTTCCTTCTCCTTTCGTATTTGGCTAGTATACTGGATTTATTAATATTATACCCCTTTTCTCGCTCCATCACATCCATCATTCGCATCATTCCTGCTGGACGAACGTGTACTGAACGCATACCTAACCTCCTTTTGCAGAGCATTTCGATCTTATTTAGCGGTTTCGATCAGACTCCCATTTCCATCACTGTCTCTATAGTGTTACACGCCAACACAGTTGCATTGGTCTGGTTTAGTGTATCGTTTTTTTTTTTTGGAATTTCGATTCTCTTAAAACAGTCATTAACAAATATTTCAAAATCCTAACACACCCACTAGGTGCGTGTGAGTGTTTCATTGTTGCGAGTTCGTCTCTGAATGGGGTTGTTGTGTACACATCGAACATACACAGTGTTTATGGTAGGTTCCCTCATCCGCACAAACCACCATTTCTTTGGGGGGGGGTGGATTTTTTACTAATATAGCGCCGCTCGGTGTTGCTATTGTAACGTGCTAATCTTTAAAAAGAAACTGTTTTATTTGCAGGCGCCTTCTTGCAAGCTTTGCAGCGTGTAAGATGATTTCGCCTATCGACACATTTTTCTTCTTCTTCAACTTAGCTGATGTCTCTACGATCAAGCCTACATCGATCATGGTTTTACTGATCGGTTTATATTCCAGCGAGTCTCGTGTATTCTTTTCGAGGAGTGCTCGTTCTCCTTGAGGATTGCATTGGGCGAGAGACGTTGGAAGCCTAGATATTTTGTTACGCTTCGGAGTAGATAAATATATTTAAAAAAAAAAAACGCTTATCTAGACCACTTATGATTGATAACAAAAGCAGCATCTGTGTGCTGAATGCGACTCGTTTTGCAAACCCATGGACAACAACTTAAGAAAAAACGAAACAAACGAAAAAGACGTATCGCACACGGGTAACAACTGAAACGGAATCAAAAGCCGAATGACTGACGATGTGCACAAATCAAGAACCGTGTGACTAGCCTAAGAACATTGGATGGTTAATTGTTAACCAATCAATGCGTTACCGTTATCCCAAGCATCAAACACAATACAATGCCTACACCACACATCACCTAGTAACTCTGATGTTCAAAAGTCGTCGAATCTCCGCCGATTTCACATGCCTTTGCTTTTCAAAATACCTAATATGCTACCGTAATGATTAACTTTATACACAGCCCTCATTCTATAAGCGTTCGCTTAATTTCTCTCCCTACCCTACACTTCTGGTTTTTTTTTTTTGTTAGTTTATTGTTTGCGTTTGGGTGATGCGATGATGCACGGCGTACAGTGATCGTGTTGCGTTAATGGAGAGTTTGCTGTTGTTTCCTGTTGCTTTCTACCGGTGGCGCATTCTATTATAGTAATGATTTTTCCTTCCCACTTGCGCAACATCAACCTTTCCCGCGCACGTGCCGAATCAAGTTCATTTCACACCAGATGTGCAGTTTACCCTTCACTACTCAATACTCGTGTTACATTGCGATTGGCACTGTCGCAAACCTCGTCGCAATAAGAAGGTTAGATTAACGCGAAGCGTGCTGGAGTAATGGTAGGTAAATCATTAAACTCAACTTACAAAACGCGCTACCTTCTGCTTAACTTAATCCGGCAATAAAGCAAACACAAACGATATACACAATGTGCTACCGCTACCTAAATGGTTTGAGGACATCGGCAGGGTTTAAGGGTTAATGTGTAACACACACACACTCCAAGCGAATTGTCATACAGCTTCTGTTAGGGACTATTTTCCTGTTGACTATCATTGAACGATTGCGTACATATTTACATAGCAGCTAAACATAATACAAGAAAACCGTCCATCAGCGATATAACATTAAAGATTTAATTATTAAATCTCAGCCTAAGGTGTTATTCTTCGCTTGCTTTTTACAGTTTCCTGCCAACTAATTCCTCTACGCGGCCGGCAATGCATGCCGCCATCATCAAGCTATGCAGTGGATTTGTTTACCTACACACTGGGACATGAGAAGATGCAATCGTGAAGAGACATTATGCATCCTTTAATTTCATACACTTTGTAGATGTTCTTCCTCGATACTTAAGACTACTGCTCTATATGTCCAAATGACGATAACTTCTGTGAAAAGAAAACTTGCAAAAGTGTATTATTTACAAAAACAAAGTAACGAACGTATAGTTGAAAAGTTTAAACTCTTTCCAAATTGAAACAGCTGATACCATAGTTCTAGGCGTGCTTTTTGTCGTTGCTTCTTTTTTTTTATTCCTTTACCAGATTTTCAACGAGCTAGCAAATCGGCCCAGCACATAACGCTGCGACGATGTCCAGACGACAGTAGTGACCCGCTGTATCTCGTTTTTGCTCGTAGATACATGTATAGGTGTTTTTGTTATGTGTTTTGTTCTTCTCGCTTTCCAATAGTTGTTTTTTTTTGTTCGGGAGGAAGTAGCATGAGATGGGCAGCAACCGCAGCAAAGTAAAGGCAAATCAAATACTACTTCCTCCCGATCGTACAGCTGTTGGTATCGGACCGTATGTCGCTATGACAATGCGGCTTGCAGCAACTATATCTAAAGCTATCTACAGTGTCGGTGACTCGGCACGACTCGTTTGCCTTTTCTTTCTCAACTACCGGAACATTGCTGGTCCCAGCTAGCTTGAAGGAATAGTTCATCGCAATCCTGTGATTTTGCTTTCTCTTCATTAGTGATTCACCTTTTTTTTTGTTTTCTAGCGTACTAGTATTTGTGTGTGCCTATGTGTGAATGACATTCACTTGTGAAACTAACTATCTCACGTTGAATGGGGTTCTCTGTTAATTCTTATTTTCTTCATAATTTCCTCTCAATGATTTTCCGTACCCTGTCACTCGAACTCTCCATTTCTAAACGAGATTTCATGTAGGGACACTAATCCATATCTAATGCATCTAAGTTACATTTTACCCTGGGAATATATGCGTAACGATAAACGAAGCTATGCAAGCAAACAAACGTGTGTGGAAACAAAAACAATTCCTAATCATGCTAAAACCCTGGGTTGTTATGTTTAACGCTAGTATTGTTGATGTTTGTTGTTTTATGTTCAGTTTTTATGTCGCGTCTTGGTCGCGGTTGTATTCTAATTTGTACACACCTACAGGAGGTAGGTTGCTTGGACACTCACCCTCACCCTTTTGCGGGGCAATGCAAACTACGCATCCGTTAGGTAGAGAGCGTGGCAGTATTATTCGATCGCTCTAACCATCCTGCTCCCTGGCCATGATGGACCGCTTTACTTCCACTGGTGAAACGACGCGCCATAGCGGGAAGCATCCGAGGGGTGCAGACCGCTGTCTGCAGCTAGCATACAATTGCCCCGTTAATTGTATTGCTACACACTGCTGCTATTCACTGACGCACTAGACGCACGACAAGCAGCACACACCGTACACAGAACAGCAGCAGATAAGCCCTGTGTGCGACAGGCTGCTTGAAGATCGCCGATGTAGTTCAGGTGAAACGTTCTAACGTTTCTACTAACGCACACGCGCGATTCGCTACTAATGTCACTCACAGCAGTCATTCATTCCATCAGTGTTCCCAAGCTCGTTTGAATCAAAACGATTCGATCGTTTGACTGCACTGTATCTCCTCCACCTCCACTACTCGGGCAGGCCGGCTCTTTCGTTTGGAAGAGTTTTTGATTATTTGTTTTTTACTGTCGTTTTTTCAGCACAGCACAGCTACGAAGAAAATGTGTGTTTTGTTTCTTTTTTTTTACCACTTATTCACTTCGTTACTGTTACCCTTTGGTTCCGGAAGTATTAGTTTTTGCGGTTTCTGTTTTTTTTTTTCTATCTCTCTCTCTATTTTGCACGAAACAGTTTGTTTTCTTTACTTGGAGCTGCCACCATAATGGCCACTATGGTTACTCTGCCCATGACCCCCACTTCCGTAATGATTGCCGCCACTGTTGCCGTGCGTATTTCCGTAGCCACTGCTACCACCGTATCCGCCACCACTCGATCCACGACCATGATGATCGTTACTGTGATGATGCGCACTGTGCCGATCATTTCCACCGCCACCGGTGGAGTGGGATGAACCTCCACGACCACTGCCGCTACCACCACCACCACTACCAGCACCGCCTCCGGTACTGCCATCACCACCGCGGTCACTGTTCGGACCATGGCTCTGCGTGTCCATTCGACGGTAGTACAGCAGATAGGGTACGCGCGGTGCGCGCGGACGCAACACGTTGTACTCCGGGACCGGTTTAACGATACTGTCGTCATACCGAATCCAGCTGGCATAGCCGGTATGGTACACATCGGTAATGTAGTGTCCTTTCGACGCTTCCTTACCATCGTGGTACACCACGGCAAACAGCTTGTACTGCTTCTGCTTGGCTGAGTAGCTCTTACCCTTCGAGGACATCAATTCTGCAAAGTGGAAAGCGATTGCGTTAGTGAGGCTAGAGGTGCGGCTGAGATCGTTGCAGCGCTTGCAACAGGTTCACTCACTCGAATCGATCTTCAATTCAATCGGGAAGTCCAAGGTTTTCAGTATCTTCGTACAGCCATCCATTTTATAGTCGAAGCACTTTAGATGCAGTATAAGTACGACAGGCAGTTCCTCCAGCGTTACTTGCTGCCAGGCCGCTACCTCCTGCTTCGTTTTCGAACAGGTCACGCCCTCCAGTTCGTCCCGACCAACCAACTGTTCTAGTGCCTCCTTCACAGAAGCCGCTTTCTGAAATGTACATTATGATCGTAAAAAATAAATGAATTACTCAACTACGCAGTAAAATGTTACAATTTATAAAATTGAAGATGACCATAAACATTTTAATATTCATTCAATTTGAAAGATAAATGATTGAAAAAGGGATTGTTAATTAGGTATTTAAAAACATTTTTAAATAAAAATCGTTTAAATTGAATATAATCAAAATAAAAAATAAGAGAAGTAATGCGCCAATTATGGAGAGCAATTTGAAATGTGTGTTCTACAATAAAGCAAATGAACTCTACACTGCTTCGTGGCTATTTTTAAATTCTATTTATAGAATGAACACGCATGAACGCTAATGAACTTTTGTCACAGGGTGTTCCTGCCAAAACATACCTCTATATCAAGGGGAAGCGTGAAGAACGGCTGTATGTTGTAGGTCGGAGGAACACCGTCACGTTGCACACGAGATCGTAGTTTGCCTCGGAAGATGTCGCTGATCGGTGAACGTCCGAAATCGGTCGTACGCGTTACCGTGCCCTTGTTGCCCTTGCAGATAACCTGTGAAAAATTAATTATAGGAAAAAAATATTTGATTCAAATATACATTTAAAAAATACACGACCGTACAATTTGTACAAAGTTTAGAAACATTTATAGATGCATAAAAAAATAGAATAAAAATACTTAATTTTTTTTGTCCAAGCTAGTCTTGAAATGAACCTATTTATAAAGTTCATTTCTACACAATAAGCGTTGGTGAACATTTTTATCTCCCCACCATTTTCAACAGATTCAGATATGTACACACACTGGCTCTGCCATGCTCGTGGTATGGTGGGGTGAAAGAATTGTATAAAAACTTTTTTCATAAACTAGAGTGTGGTGTGGAAGAGAGAGCGCGCGCAACACACCACGACGGGCTCGGAATGAGAATACATCAAGGCCGTACGGGGTACGAAGAACAGAGTTCCACGCACTTAACCGCACGACCGTCAATGTGTACCCTCCGCTCACGCTACAACGCAACTTAAACCAACTTACCATCCAATCGTCCGCGTCCTCCTCACCATGGACTTCACCGTTGGTCGGTTCCTCGCCATTCAAGTTGCCTTGATCAGTTTTGTTGAATTTTATGAACTGTCAAAGTACAATAATAGTATAAATTAAATGTTAGGGTTTCTAGATTACTTTGTTTCAACTAAATATACTCAATATAACTTAAATACATCATACAAAAAAAAAACAAAATTATCTGTTTGTCGTTCACATACCTCAATCATCTCATCGTTTAGACGATTCAACACGCATCCAAGAAACTCTTCGGCGTCTTCCTGCCGTCCCTCGATCTGGAATATGTCCGACCGGATGCCATTCAGCATCTTGTAGATGACGGTCGGTTCGAACGGCGTGTCGACCTGTATTTCCGGTATGTCGTCCTTCTTACCCTTATCGCCACCACCGCGCTGCTGCTGCTGCTGCTGCGGTTTGGACCGTATCGGAAGCTGCGAGAACTCGTTCGCCAGTGCGCACCTGTATATTCGTTGGAGGAAAAATTAATCCGCGGTTCCAACCCAACCGTTCGGCAAATGTGCTCAGACAAGCACAGACGTGTTATGCTTACATGGCATCGATGAACGGTTTCGGATGTTTAGAATTTTTCGCCGCCGGAAGGGTGCGAATTGTGCGCATCAGATGGTAAAACGGTGGGCATGCTATCAGCGCCTGCAGTATGGTATTGATGTAACAATAGTTAGACCGATTGATCAGACCGCGTGGCATCATGCTGATGTTGGTGTTATCAATGCTATATCCGCTAAGGAAATCTGGAAAAGAGCGACATGATTTGAATGTAAAAAAAAATCAAGAGTTAATTATTTTTAAACAACAGCCATTCCCTGAGAAAAGTACTGCTTAACTGAAGAGCCAAATTTAAACTTTAAAAAATATGTTTGTTTCAACACTAATGCCACATTTCATCAGTATGGGGAAAGGGGCAAACTCTCTGAGAAACGGGGTAGATGACGTTAGCAAGTGAACCACAAACTAATCAGAACGATCAGTCGGCGCAGCTACTCAGAAAACGTATCCATATTATTCTCTCCCATTTGTGTAACGCGTATATTACTCCACGGTATGACAGAGTAGTTCGCTGACTTCCAAATGGAATCTGTTTTAAGAGTTCTCTAAATAATATTCTAACAGCCCGGAAAAAACCCCCACTATAACACCCTTTTGCGTTTTTCACAGGGGTGTGCTCCGAAAGAGATTCGAACTCATGCCGGCAAACAGCTCACCACATTAGAACACACGCATTAGAACTAACGGCTATCGAGTGGACCACTCTGCTTACCTCCGAATTTCAATGAAAATTCATCCTTCTGGTCGCCGGCGGTCGAAGCGGATGCAGCTGTTGCGTTCGCTGCCCCCTTCGAGGCAGCAGCCTGCTGTGCTCCCTTACCCCTGGCAGCGTGTGCCGACGTTGGTGTGGGGCCGCCCGTAGTGCCGCTGGCAGGAGTGGATGCCGCAGCAGATGAATATGACATGGGCACAGCAGCTGGCGTCGCGGGCGTCTGATGGTTTCTATCGTACGGCTGCACCTTTGCGACCGGTTTTTTTGCACCGGTGGACGATGAGGAGGAGTCGATGCTGGACGGAGTGTTTCCTGCAGCGGCGGTCGGTGGTGCAGTACTAGCAGCCATTGCCGGTCCGCGGTTAGCAGTGGGTGGCGCAAAATTTATACCCGCTGACGTGACTGGTGCAGTAGCATGATGGTGCGGTGCAGTAGCGACGGTACTACCGATCGATGCAACACCACTTTGGCCAGCTGCCGGTCCGCTGGCGCTAGCCGTGGAGAGTGCGGCGGAAGGTGGTACAGAGCTGACCGTTGCGGACGTCGCTGTGACTGCCGACGCTGAAACCGATAATGCGGCGGACGAAGACGCGGACGACGCCACCGCTGCAGACGACGACGATGACGAGGAGGAGGACGTTTGGAACAGGCTCGCCCAGGTTTTGTTCGGTTGCGGTGGCGCTCCACCGGGTGGTATCTGTGGCGGGGGCACAATGATGGGTGGTGGAATGTTTAATGGATGATCGGGTGGCGGTATGTTAAGTGGGTGGTTAATGATAACCGGCGCTTTGGTCGCGGACTTTACCGTATTAATGTTAGTAGAGGAGGAGATGGAGGAAGCGGCGGGCCTGGGTACATTTGCCACATCTTGGTGGTGTTGCTTCGGCGTGTCCACCACCGCTCCTCCGACCGGTGCCGTCGGTGCTGGACCGGTCACTGCTGCTGCTGCTGCAGTCGTGGCAACTGTCCGCTGGGGAATTGCTTCCACCTTCTTCGATTCCATCTGGGGCGTCACGACTGCTGTCGGTCCGCCACTCATGCTGCTGTTTGCTCCGCTAGCATACGTGGACTGGCCACTGTTAGACACGCCCGATGAGCGCTGGCCATGATCGGGGAACGATTTCGGGCCTGCTGCTGCTGCTGCTGCTACTGCATGTGGCTGCTTTCCGGAAGCCGAACCCATCACCGTTGATGGCGGTGCCGTCGCCGTAGTTCCAACTAGCGTGCTGAACGGCACCGGTGATGTGTTCTTGTGCTGGTGACCGATCACCGATCCGGGGAACTCCTTGTTCGGTATAGCCGATACGGAAACGGAAGCGGTACCCTTCTTCGGTCCAGCCCCGCCACTATTGTTCACCCAACCGCTTCCCGCATTCGATTGTCCTGCCACCGGTTGAGCGCCACTCGTGCGCTGGGAGGCTCCACCACCAACCACCGTGCCCGCCGCCGCCGCCGCTGCTACAGTCGTCGTTGTGCGCCTGTGCTCCTGCTCCTTCAGCGTCAGCTTCTCCATCCGGTCCTGGGTGGCCTTCACCGAGTCGGGCTGCTGCTGCTGTTCCGCACGACCTCTGGGCGGTGGTGCCTGCGATGCAACGGCTGCAGCGTATCCCAGCATTGGGGGCTGTTGCTGATGCTGATGCTGTTGCGGCGGTAGGAATCCTTGATTTGGCACATCGGATGAGTTCGATTGTTTTCTGCCAGCGTTGCCATCCATCATCCCGCCCTGCACCACCGCCGCCGCCGCCGCCGTCTGCTCGTTCTGCTGGTGGTGGGAAGGTGTTGCGGTAGCAACATTTACAGTGGACGGCAGTGGCGATGGATGCGTCATGACGACCGCATCGACCAGCTTCGGTGAGGTAATGATGTCGGACTTGCGATTAGCGCTGTTGTTGTTGTTCGTGTCGTTGCCGTTGGCGTCGAGCAGATTGTTTGCAACTACACCAGCTGCTGCTACCGGTGTTTGTTGGGCCATTGGGAAAGGTTGATTGTTGGTTGATGGTGGAGGCTCTGTCACTGCAAAATTAAGCAAAACATCGTTTGGTGAATTGGTTGTGGACACTACTCCCACCGGCCCCCCCCCCCCCCCTTCCCTCTGGCAGAAAAAAAACTCCCCCTCCAATATTCTTACCATTCACAGCGGCCCTTTGAGGGGGCGGTATATGCTGATAGTGCTGTTCCGGTGGCACCTGCTGCTGCTGCTGCTGCTGCTGCACTGGCATGTGATGCGGCGGCAGAGGATGGGCTTGCATGTACTGTGGCTCGACGATGAAATTGTTGTTCATCGGCGGCTGTGCTCCCGCACCGTCCATCGTCTGTCCGTGCTGTTGCTGCGGTTCAGCCGGTGCTGGCACCATCGGCTGTTGCGGGGCAGCGCCGCCATGCACGTAGCCGCCCGCGCCCATCATATCCTCCGGCGGTGGAACACCCGGCACGACAACATTGTGCTGCCCGGTGGCCACGACCGGCGAGTGCATCGTTGTGTTTGAGTTGGAGCTCACCGGGATGCCACCGTTGCCGTTGTAATCCTCGCCCTGGGTCTGCGATCCCGCCGCCCCAGCATGTGGCTGCTGCTGTTGCTGCGGCGCCGGTGGCGGTTGCTGCTGCATGATGTACTCCTCCGGCGGCGGTTGCATCGTGGCGATCGGGGCCGCTGCCATCTGCATCGTAAAGCCAGGCACGTTGGGATCGAGCACGTGGTGGCCCATCGCGGGCGGCGGAATCGCTTGCGGTGGTGGCCCGGGCGGCAGCATGCCGCCCGCCCCACCATCGTCCTCGTGCACGGGCAGATACTCGACCGTCTCGGGATGGTAGTCGAGCGCGATCGGTGGCGGCTGCGGCCACATGGCGGCCCCGGGATGCACACCCGGATCGTCATGGCCCCCGCCCTGGCCACCGTGCGGTCCGCCACCGTCGTCGCCCTTGCCGTCGTCGTACATCTGATACTCGGACGGGATGTACGGCGGGTATATCAGGTTCTGGTAGGCGTGGATCGCCGGATTGTAGTACATCGGCATGTGCGGGGCGGGCATGAACAGCGGCGCACCGGAGGCGTGCTGTGCCATCGATGGAATCACGTAGAACCCACCGTGCAGGTTGCCGTACTGTGCGCCAGCGCCACCCATCATGGGCGGCGCCTCAATGTGCATCAGCTCGGGCGTATGCTGCGGTGGTGGATGTTGCTGCTGCTGCTGCTGCTGCTGCTGCTGCTGCCCTTGCTGTCCTCCGCCACTGCCCGCGGTGGGTGGAGTTTGTTGCTGACCGGCCCCACCACCTCCCTGACCCTGTTGGGCTTGTTGTTGCTGCTGCTGTTGCTGCTGCTGCTGCTGCTGCTGCTGCTGAACCTGATGCTGCAGTGCCGCCTGTTGCCCTGCTTGATGGTGCGACAGCGGCTGCATCACACCCTGCTGCTGCTGCTGCTGATGCTGTAGCGCTTGGTGATAGCTTTGCTGATGATGCTGCTGCTGCTGCTGCTGATGGTGGTACGACTGTTGCTGGTGCTGCTGCACGTAATGCGGCACGTAGCCTCCCCGCGAGCGTGAATTGTTGCCGCCGCGATTGTTCCGTCCGCCCCGGCGCATCGTACCGCGCCCCGACATCGTTACCGGTGCCGGCGGCATCAGCTGCATCTCGGGCCCGGCCCCCACGTCCGCCGGCATGTACGCACCGGGCGGCGTGGCCGCCGCGAGGTACGGCGAGATCGCCGGGTACCCGTGCACGCTCACGTTCGCGGTCAGGTTGCTGACGAACACGTTGTTCGGGACGGGTCCGGCCGTCGGTGGCAGCACCTGCACCGGGTACATGCCGTGCGGGGTCGGCTGCATGTAGGCCGAGGCCGGTATTTGTGCGTAGACCTGCTGCATCATCTGCTGCTGCTGGTGCTGGTTCGCCACGGACACGGCCTGCTGCTGCATCTGCTGATTGCCGTTGTCCCGGTCGGTGCTGCGCCCCACGCCGTCCGCGCCGGCAGTGACACTGCCCGCACTACCGCCTGCTCCGCCTCCTCCGCCTCTGCCACCAACATTGTGTGGCTGGGACTGGGGTGGGCCGGGCTGCTGGTGCTGCTGCCCTCCTGTCTGCTGCTGCTGTTGATTGTTGTTAGCTGCCGAACCTAGCTGCTGCTGCTGCTGCTGTTGCTGCTGCTGCTGCTGCTGCTGAAGGTGATGCGGGTTGTTGGTGTGCGGAGGCATAGTCACTGCAGTTGCTACGGCAGTCCGTGCGATGACTTCTCCACCACCAACTTCTCCTCCGGCACCACCGGCTGCGGCGACGCTCGTGGCCGTCGGCTGGATCGCAAAACCGATCCACTGTTCTCCACTGGCGAGCACCTGCTCCGTGTCGACGACGACCGCGCTACTGTTGCCTGCGTTCACTGCAATCGAGAGAGAGAGAAGAGGAGAAAGATCCAGTTTAGACGCACAATTGCCGGTAGAGTGGGTGAGCACACAAAGCAACAAGTGTGGAAGGAAGGAAACACACCGAATAGAAAACGGGGCAAAATGTAAGGAGAGGCGCACGCGCTAGGTAAAGTATGAAACGAAACACAAATGTCGCGTACAAAGCGAATCGAAGATAGTGATGGAAAGGGAGGGACACAAGAGCGCGCAGATAGGCCCCCCCCCCCGCGAGCCGCCCCGAGAGCGGCACCCACCCAGGTGCACGTGGAAGATGATTCGGTGCACCATGAACAACAACGATAGAGAGAAGTTTGTGTGTGTGTGTGTGTGTGTGTGTGTGTGTGTGTGTGTGTGTGTGTGTGTGTGTGTGTGTGTGTGTGAGAGAGAGAGAGAGAGAGAGAGAGAGAGAAAAAAGAAATTGACTAAACATAAAAAACAAATAAATTCGTTAGAAAATGAGTCAAACTTATCGAAGAGGTGGTGGTATAATGTGGTTTATTCCGAATTCGTATTTTTACAATGTTTTTTTTTCTTTATATCTTTCTTATTCATCCCGACCCAGGCATGGGGCCTTTGTTTTGTGCATCTTCAGGTAGTTTTAACCCTTTCTTTTTTTCCTCAATTTGAACCATATTAGTGTGTAGATTAAACAAAGTTATCTACACACACTTCAACTGTGTTACTGTTGCCATTTGTTACTGTCTCTACAGTTTGTTCTGTTTTGTTTGCTTTTTTTTATTTTTTATCTCTCTGTTTTGTTTCAAATGCCAGAAAGAAATGTTTTGTGCCAAATTGTATAACTTTCAACCCATCAAAAAATGAGAAGAAAAAAAAACCGAAGAAGAATTAGAGTGTAAAGGTTCGTATAAAGGGTCGTTAATTTTGCTAAACAGACAAAAGTGCAAGCGCTTGAAACTAATCATATAAACGTGCAAGTAAATGTTAAGAAACCCGTGAAACAGAGTGAAAGATACGCAATAGAAAGCTAGTGAAGAGAGAACAAGAGAGCGATAGTGAAACAACGTAATACTACAGCAGGTGCTACAAATACCCAACATTGAGTGCATATTTCATGCCTGTCAGTAATCAAATCATTCAGCAAATCAGGGTGTAGTGTGAACTCAGCAATGGACTAACAATCCATAGTTATAAATTTAATAATTAAATTGATTTTCAAATGCACAATGATTTTTTAAGTTACATTTTAAAAGCGAATTTTCTTTGTAAAGCAAAACAAAAGACGAAAAAGAGAAAAAAAAATAAGTAAAAAAGATCTGCAACAAATGCAAACAAAAGTAAATAAAAATGAGCAAAAACAAACAAAAAAAAAAGAGCCAACATCAACACAAACGGGAAGGTGGTTAAAAGTGTGATTTCGGTTCGACAAAATGTCGGTTTGGCTTTTTGAAGCAACAACGCTTACCGAAAGTCGGCAGCGGTGGTGCTGATGATGTTGCTGTGGCCGAGACGATCGGTGGCGGCACAGGGCGAAGCGGCGGCGGCGGGCCTCCTCCTCCTCCTCCCCCCGGCAGCAGCGAAGGTCGGGC
>SIXB01004373.1:0-17659 GCA_007018985.1 Anopheles bwambae
GGCGCAACGTGTAAGATCAGCATAAAATACAGTAAATTCAATAGCATAGCGATTGTGAGTCTGGTGGGAGAAGGGTGAAGAAGGGGTCTTCTCCCGAGGCACGGACGCGATTTGCGGGCCGCAAGATGCGTAAATTATTATTATTATATTTATATTCTATACAAACTCATTGCAACATAACACACATACATACATACATACGAACGACACGGCGGGAGGACAGCAAGGTAGCAGCAGGGTAGACTTCTTTCCGATACAGAAGAATGCCCAATTCCTTACGAAGCGAACAAAACTTAGCCTTTGCCAGAAGAAAAGTATCCCCCGGCGTGTGAAGGAGGAGCTTGCACCAGCTGGACAAAGGGAGGGTGTAGAAGGTACAAACTAGCTGGCTCGGTGGTACAAGATTAATGGATTATGATTTGATACGGAACACGAATGCGGTCGGCTAACACAGACCGGATGGCGCTTGTACAGTTTTGAGTGATCCACGAATGGGGGGAAGGAGTTAGTCAAAAGGGAGGACCACGTTGGGTCGCGGGGTTGAAGGATGGAAGCTAAATTAATAATCTTAAAAAGAAAGCAACACGGATTGTGCGTGCGTGTGTGTGTTTGTGTGGTGGAGAGCACGTGCGCATATCCGCGGACGCGTAGCAATAATTGGGAAGCGAATTACGGGATTAGGAAACGATAATGAAACGAGAGGATCTGGTCTGGTGGAGAGAAGGAGAGGAGCCTCGGATGGTGGTTTTTTGTGCTAAAATGAAAAAAGAAAAAAGAAAATAAGACAAAACAATACAAGATGATTGGGTACCACAAGTGGTAAAATACATGGAAGCGAATCAATCATAAAGAAATAGAATGTTTAGCGTAATTTAAGCCGTAATATGCTCCACGCCAGTAAACACGCGGCAAGGAGGGAAGCTGACAAGAGCCGGGTAGCGCAAATGCAAACAATGGAACAACAAAAAGAAGAAGGAAGAAAATGGGGGGACGAATAATCTGCTCCAGCAGTAGAACATGGCAGCGTGTAAGCAATGTAAAATTCGGCGATGAGTTGAGTTTCTGCTGCAGCAGAAGAAAGTAGAATTTCCTTCAACCCCCACTGAAAGCACGTGAAATCATGTGGATTGCATGAAAAGAGAGAAAGCAAAAGTGTTATGCACGGTAATGCATAAACAAATAAGTGAGAAACAAATGAGCCGAAGAAAGAAGGGCGTTAAAACATGATAAGAAAAACGGAAAGAAACAAAAATAATCATGAAACCCCAAACAGAAGAGGAACGTAAAATCTAACCTGTGTGCGTGTGTGCGCTGGAGCATGTATGAACCTGTGGAAGCGGAAAACGAGAAAAGAAGTAAAAACGATGGCAAAAAGAAATTTTGAAAAATAGCCTGCCCAAGCGTACATTTTTTATTCTGTCTGTTGCCTGGCAACGCATGGAAGTTATATGACCACATGATGACACGCACGAAAAGATTGCAATTACTCACCGATTGATTACAGTTTTGACAAGCAGGCGTATTCTCATGCGTGGCTGTGATTTCTTTCGGGCAAATGTTTTCTTCAGTAAAAATGGGCTTGTTGTACCGTGGAATGATAGGAATTGCCTTTCCTGCTTCCTGATGTAAGTGTACTCTTTATTTCGCAATCGCAACCTGTGCGTGTTTTAGAAGTTAACCTGTGGACGATAGTGGTGCTGCAGCTTGTTCGCCTTCACGCCGACCTGCTGCATGAGCTTAGCTTGCTGCCGCTTCATGACGTGCATGTCGCGCGCGTTCCGTGCCGCCGCCTCCTGCTGCGTCGAGGTCCATCCGAGCGACCGGTACTGTGCCAGCACCTTGTGCAGCTTCTGGGTCGATTTCTTCACCACAACGGCCCGGTTCGGATTGATGCGCTGCTTGTAGTAGCGGAGCAGTGACCGGTGCCCTATCACGTTACCGGACGGCAGCACGAGCTGGAACTCGTCGCCATCCAACGCGTTCGAAGGGTCGAGTTCCGCGTCCACATCCATGCCCTCCTCGTGATCCGGGTAGCTGCTACTGTAGTCGTAGAAATCGACGTACTCGGCCAGTGCACCACCCTCGTGCAGCATCTTGCAGTGGCCCTTCTCCGTCATGTGGCTGCGAACCGCCTCCATCGAGTAGAACGTTCGGCCCCGCTCGTTGCACCACAGGCAGATGTAGTCCCGGCACACCTTTTCCGCCAGGTAGGTCAGCAAACCCTCTACATCGACACAGAACTCCGCGTCCGGGATGAAGAACGAATGGACGATCGACATGTGCTTGATGTTCTCCAGCAGATCCTCGCTGTGGTGCGCACAGAAGATGCAATCGTTCCGCTCGATCGGATTTTCAAACTCGACATCTTCCCATTCGTCCGAGTCGCCGTCCTCGACCATCTCCTCGTCGCCTGCCGCCTCGGCTTCGGCCGTTGCTGCGGCTCGTGCTGCCGCGCGTGTCGACTTTACCGATACTTCGACCTCTGCGTCCATTCGCGTGCCTTCCGGCGCCGAGCCACTGGGGCCTCCGTTCGCACCATTGCTTTGGGCGAGGTACTGCTGCAGATTGTCCTTGTGCTTCCGGCTGTCCAGGTGGTTGTCGTGAGCGTTTTTCGTTTTAAACACCTTCCGGCACGCTTTGCAGTACAGCGACTGGTCTTCCTGCGCGGCGGCGTCTTCCGTTTTCTGCTGGATAAGCCGTTTCTCGAACTCCTCTATCGTTACGGGCGGCAGTTCGGCCAGCTTGCGCTTCAGGTTGTACCGATGCCAGTGGGTTTTGTAGTGCTCTCGCTGCATTTCGGCGGTCGCAAAACGAACGCCACAGTTAAGGCACGTAAAGCTAGACATGTTGCTGACTGTTTGGGTAGCTTTTGTTTCGATAATTTAACCACTTTTTTGTGCAATCTCAGTAAAAAAACGTGTTGTATGCTGCTGACGGGACTGCGGTATTGTTGTGAAATGTGTTTTCTGCACGCCAATGTTTATCCGTAGCTGTCAAAGTTTGTCAGTTAGCGTATAGCTGCAGGTTCATTTCTTGGAAGGTTTGTGCCGTGTGTCTTCACTTAGCATGAGGGTATAATGTTTACTCAAAAAAGCAGATGTAAGTGAACACAATAAATTAAAACGTTAAACCAGGTTTATTAAATATCCAAAATATCGTCCAACCATTGTTGAATGTCTTCCTTCGAATCCTTTCCCGAGCCTTGTGGAGACGGGTTCGTTGAGGTTGTCGCAACGGTTGGTTCAACTTTGGGAACGATTTTGGGGACAGTTTTACTCACTTCTGGTTTAATTTTAAGCTCGCTCAACTTGGCTTCCACGGGCTTAACTGGCTCTTTCGATACATGTAATTGCTTTGTTTCTGTCCCACCGATGGAATCATTCAGCTTCGGGTTAGCAAATTTCCCAACGAAACATGGCGTTGGTTGCGGTTTCCTTGGCGGAGGAGGCATGTTTTCTTTGTGCTTCTGGGAAACTGGTCCGACTTTTACGCTCGACGATAGCTGGTCGGCAAAGGTTTGCTGGAACTTGTTCGTATGTATTTCCGCCTTTTGTTGCATTAGCTTAAGCTCCAGCGTGCTAAACAGTGTTTCGTCGTATCCGTGTCGCTCGTAGAACGGGATGCACCCAAGGCTGGCGTTCAGCAGCTTCGTGTCGATGCGGAAGTACTCACTGTAGCGGTTCTTTTCATCCTCGCCCGGTAGATCGGTGTCCGGTTGTAGCCAGCGTTTCTCCGAGCTAAGCAGAAAGTGGCTCGCACTCGATGCGGGAAGCTCGAGCAGCTTCTCAAAATCGGCCGCCAGCAGCTGTTCGTCTTCTGTGTCGCTGTCGCTCGATGGAAGATTCCGCTCTTCGGTCCAGTTTTGCTGAATCTGGCGCTTGCCGTACCGATCGTCACAAACGACGAGTGGTGCCGTATGCTGTACTTCGGGGGGTTTAGGGCCACCCTTTTGCTTGGCTGGCTTTGGTGGTGGTGGTTTTTTGTGAACTTTGTCCTGACGTCGTTTCGCCTGCAAGGAAATGTGTTTACCATTTAGTCATGCCCGCTTTGACGCAACGGAGTTAAGCGTGATGTCATCGGTATACTTACTGCGAAGGAAGCTTTATCCATTATGTTAGAGGAAAGCTGTTTTTTACCAGACAATGCAAACAGTACACCGGGAGTTTGGGAAGGAAAGAATCGATTCATTCATAAGTGATGCCCAAAACAAGTTGCTCTCAAAGGTAAACAAACCAGCCGCATTGACATGTCAGTGGTCGCCCACCTTGCTGCACAATGTGCCTAGAAAAGCCTTTTCGGGTTATTTAGTAGGTACAGTGGGGTATTTTTTCCTGCGTTGGAAAGACATCCCTGGGTAACAAAATTTCGATTGTTGTATGACTTCCTGAGTTTTGGACTGGCAGCGGGCATTAAGTGTTACCTCCCTTACACTTTTCCTACACACTGATACACTGCTCCTTCTGACAATGGCTTGATATTTAATAATTCTTAATATTGTAACTCTCATCCGCCTTTTCCTGCGCCTGTACAAAAATATATAAAATGACTAATGTTAACCGATCGCGTGATAAACGTGATCGCGATTTCTTATCGGGAACAAAAATGAAAATGCTCGTTGTGTCTAACGATGCAGCGACCTTTCATAACTTCAATGCGAAACCATACAACAGTACAGAGCTCTCAAAGCGAGGAAAGCTTCACTGTGTGGCTATTCCAGCGACAGATGGCGCCACCAGCTTTTTGTTGTTGGTATTTTTAGAATGCATCAGCCGTTTACGTCTGCTAAACGAAGTCTTTTTAGATTCCTTTTAGGTTGAGAGCTGGAACCGTTTAGAACCCGTTTAGTGGTCGTTTAGTGGATTTGTGGCACTTGGGCGCATACCGAATCTGAAACTAATTCCCAACCCATAGTGATCCTAGAACAGATACTGACCCCATACCAGTCCTGGAGATTATTCTGAACCCATACCATCTAGTACAGATCTCTAGCCCATACCGGACCCAAAACTGATTCTGAACCCACACGTGTCCAAGAATAAATTCTGAGCCCATACCGTTCCTGGAACCAATCCTGGAACTGATTCCTCTCTAAACTACCCCATCTTTGCCGGTTAAAAATGAACCAATAAAAAAAGGAAATGGTTTTCAAATTACGTTTCTGAGCACCTTTCAGTTGAATTCGAATATTTGTGAAAATACTATGCACGTGCAAAAAAAAAAAAAAAACAAAGGAACATTTTGCAACGGACATACATAACCCGATCCCTAGTAACTAGTAATTATAAATAAGCCAATAAGCTGATTTGCTATATCATAATGCACACACTATTGCTGTAACGTTGTACAAAAGCTTTTATCAGGGAAGCTGCGAGTGTGCTGTTATATAAAAAAAAAAAACTTGTACAATTAGTACAATCCATCTTGTTTCCAGCGAATCTCAAATCCCTCCACGATACACTTTACTCGTGGGAGCGGATAAAATACAGAAACCAGTGTAAAAGTATCTAGCAAAGCAGGGATGCAACAGCTCCACTGCTTTGCACATGTAAATTGATTATTAATTCAATTACAATCGATAGCAATTTATTATGAGCCACAAGCGATTTAGATAATTTCAATGCTGTATGCAGAGATGAATTCAATAACGTATGCAATTTTCACTTTCGCTCAATGGAACAGCGCTAACATTAGCAAACAGATATTGTAGGAATATGTTTTACCAGTTAGTCACATCAACTCTCTTTAATGTAAAGCGAAATGTTATAGAAAATTGTACAAAAATGTTACAAAGAAAACTATTTTGCGCTTGTGCAGTTTGTTTCCATATTGATGTACAGTGTTCTAATGATTTTTTTTTGTAAGACGAAGGAATGTTTCACGGCAACAAAGAATACATTTCAAAACATGGCATTTTGGAAGCTTTTTCTTTCATATGGAACAGTGGACTTACCCGCCTTCAATTTCGTTGTCCCTCCGCCTGTTATCCACCACTTAGACCAAATAAACACAACAAACTGTACCGGCCGTCACTGGTTGGCTGGTTGCATCCTGTGGCCGCTCGCTTTGTGCACGTGCCAGGCATGCTGGTCCGCCACGTCGGGTGTGTGTATTTAATTGGCAGCCAGGGCGGACTGGCGCTGCCGTAATAGGATCAAGAGATTTACGGTAAAGTAGATTATTGATTGAAATTAGACGCCATTGCCCGCGACCCGCGTGTGTATCCGGCTAAGAAGAGAAGCAGGGAGCAAAACGAAAAGAAAAAAACAAACTGAAGCACGAAAAGCTTCCAGATGAATTGGGCGAGTGTTCGGCAACGGAAGGGATAAAGTACCGTGCGGATGAGAGATGCACATTTTAATAGGATTCTTAGCGGGCTCTTGATTCTGTCTCGTTCCCGGGGCTTCCCGGTAACCAGGGGCGTGCTCCCATATCAATGAGGGAGAGGGGGGAGAGGAGGGGTGGGGTTGGTTAGTTAGCACTTTGTTAATAGGTTTGTTTTAATGGCAAGTAATGAGCTTGGGCCGGCACGAATGAAGAGGAAGTAAATGGCTTACACAAATGGAGCATGAGGATAGAAAACGATGGACAGCATCGTGCTTGTAGTGAGGATCGTGAAGGTAGAGGTAAATTTGTCTGCAGCTGTTTAATACAGATTTTATGTTGATTTGATTTTATATCCCATGTTAAAATTGTTAGACAATAGCAATTGCTTGTGAACCTTTGTAAGATCATCGGCTTTTCCCTTTTACATCGAAGCGCTGAAGATTGCATACCTTTAGGCGTAATGCACATTCCGCAGGGAACAACATCAACTTGCCTGCTCGCTTTGGTTAGGGTAGATCGACAGACAGTTGGGCAGAATGGGAAAGCAATGAGCATGTTTATATTATTGCTTGAGTGCATGGGTCCAACCACTTGTATACCTCGTACAGGGTTTTCCAGGGGTTCTCATAGTAGTGGGACACTTCCTCGACTCTTTCTTATGGGAAGTGAACTTCATATGAAGGTAATTGGAGTCTATGGCACCCTTTTTGGATAGGCTTCTTGGAAATTCCTATTGGATTTGTCCAACAAGGATGATGTAGAGTCCAATTCCCGTTACATTAAATTCATTTCACTTAAGAAAGAGTCAATAAAATGTCCCACAGCTATGAGAACTCCTGGAAAACCCTGTAAACATGATTCTTGAATGCTGCAGTTGCTTGTTCCGTGGCAGAATCTTCAAGGCTTACTTAACAACTTAGGAACTTTCCTGGGATCTCGAATCCTTGCCAGCTGCTGGCGTAATCTTAACTGTCTTAGATAGTCACGCCATTTCTTCAAGCCTAAACTGGAAACATTTGAAGTACTAAATAAGAAGAACAAGATGTAAAAATTGGAAACTTTTGGGTTCCATTGACAGTAAACCATTCAAAAATCAATCAAATCGTCATCAAATCAATTAAATAAAGGTCTAATGTATCTAATCTTATTTATGGGCCTCTTAGAAGCTGCTATCTGTAAAAGCTATCCGTAAAAGCTTCAATGCCTGAAGTCAAGCGTCCATTAGGACGAGGTATACTACTGCATGGTTAGAAAGAAGTAAGACACCATTACGCGTAGCACCAAATAGCCCATCGTCCTGACAAGATTAACTCACTATTGCTCTTGTCTGAGTTGGTCGCATTTACATGCTGCCCACCGTCTTGAAGTGTCATCTCCCAAACCGATGGCAGCTAGCGGTAGCGCTTTCTGCTTTAAAATTCCCCCCGAAGCCTTACCTGTGTCGAGTTGGTGCTCCGTTAAGTAAGCTGCATCTCCTGCACCTGCAGCATCATTATTGTGCATCCTGCTGTAGCCCGCTGGGCACAGCAGCATTCACTCTCTCTCTTCCTAAAGCTTTTTGTTTAACGAAGTAGCATTATCCGGCAAGGGGAAAGGCTTCTGTTGAATAGCCCCTAACTCTCTCTCTCACTCACGCACACGATTGCATTCAACAGAAATGGCACAGGACAGCAGGACACGAAATGAGGGGGGAAACTGGCACACAAAAAATAAGCATGTCTTCCATGGAAAGAAGTTAACTACGAGCAACGGCCGAACCCCTGTAAGTGACGTCCCCAACGTCGTCGCGTGCGCGCGTGGTAAATAGGCAAGACATAAGTAGCGAGACTTTAAAACTCTGACGACGCAGCAGATTCGCTGTGTGCCGCTACAGTGCCGCCTCACCGATGGGACGGAACCCGGGAGAAGGCAATCAAACGGGGGACGGACGGGAGTTTGTTGAAGCTCTGTAGCAGCAGGTAGCTTGCTTGAATGATGGTTGGTAACCGTGGTGCTCTGCCTGCGGGCGAGGGCACGCTTCGCAATGGTGTGTCGCTTTTGTTGCGTGCCGAGGGATGATATGTCCCCGAGAGCGTGTCCGTTGAAGGCCAACGCAATGGACCGACGTTTGCTGGAATGAACAAACAAATCCGCTGGAGTGTCCCCAGGAAAGCTGCCGCTCCGACTTTCCCGAGGATAGTTTTCGCTTGAAATAAGTATTACAATTAATGTAACAGAAACCAACCAACGAACCTTGCAACGTATCTTACCCTACCAATTAACTGTGCCTTCTAATTAGATTTATTTTACACCATTTCCCCAGTGGAGACATTTGTTTAAGAAATTTGTATGCGCATAGGAATTCACTCCCAAGGGCATATCAATTTTCTACAACCAAGCATCAAGTACCACGGATGGCTGGGTATGGTACCGCGTGATGGATTCCGGGACGAAGCAACAGCCACGGGGGTAGTAATTTCGATGCGCTACGGGGCATTCCGGCAATACACTGGTGATCCAAAAATTGAACAGCTCCCTCTCGGGGCATTCGACGAAGTACAAGCGACCGCCCCCCCCCCACCCCATCCCAGGTGTCCCTGTGAAAAGACACATTCGAAGAATTTCGCTCCCAATGCCGTGGACCTTTTCCGGTGGGCAGCTTTTATTTGCGCTTCCGAGTGTACGCTGTGTAAGTAGCAGCCGATCGATCGATTGGCCTGACCCGGCGGCGACAATGGTGGTGAAAAATATCCACCACACACACACACACACACGTACTGGCAAGTGCCTTGGCAGTTTGTTTGTTTGTTTGTGCCCGGCTGGATGGGTGTTCCTTTTATGTGTCCGGCTACCTGGTGCTGATGCTTTTTTTCTTCTCTCTCTGCTGTGCCGGATATTGCTGCTTTCCTGTGGTCAGCGCTCGGTTCGCGCCGTGTGTGTGCTGGGATTTTGCTGAACTGCGGGCACTGTTCGGTGTACTCTGTTTTCCGATGGTTTCCGATGGATATATATATAAACCTTACCTACCTACCGGCATACCGCATCCGTTCGGGATGCTGTCCGCTACTATTTGAACAAATTTCTCCCCCGAGGATGTGGCCGGTGGCACCGCAAGCAAATAACGATGCTGCTGCGGGCAGTGTGAGCGATGCGATGGGCTGCGGGCTCCTGGTAGAGGAGGATGGAGATGGGACCATCCTGGTGCTTCGGTTGCCCTACCTGTTGCGTGCAACACTCGATGGCGGTCCAACGGCCTTCTTCGATGGTGTTGCGACCGTGATCGTGATGCGGCGCACACGCGTCCAGCTTTGCCCGCGCCGTTCGGTGCTGTGACATTTTAGGTGTTTGTCTTTGGCAGGAGGATTGGTCTTTGAACTAGATGTGATTGAAGAGACTCCCCTTCTCCCCCCCCCCCTCATTGGGTCATCCCTTTCAATAAGCGTGAGTATATTCTTTGCTGGGGAAGCAATTTTTAAAGCAAGCCATGATTTCAATATGCTGGTGGTGTTGTTGTTGTGTCTAGTGTCAGTGTCACCAGCTCTACCAAGCCCGAGTCTTTTAATGTGTTATTTGTGTGTTATAGATTTGCTCCTAAAACAGTGCTGTGCTATTAAAATAATGGATAACGTTAAGGTTTATAATAGAAACCGAGCTTGATTAGCCCTTGCTCAACGTGTGTTTGCAATCAGCTATTATCGTTCGTGTATGTAGGTAATAAAGTTTTTGATGAAATGCAATGACACCACGTCG
Organism: Anopheles bwambae; assembly: GCA_007018985.1. NCBI lineage: Eukaryota > Metazoa > Arthropoda > Insecta > Diptera > Culicidae > Anopheles > Anopheles bwambae. Next base: position 10,054 of record SIXB01004373.1, read on the forward strand.
AGCTAACGACTACTCATCCATACATTCCTGCTCAGTCAACCCGTTCGTTTGGAGGAAATTTCAATTTGCTTTTCGGTAATTGCTTTCCGGTATTGATTGCGGCAACAGTTACCAACCAATCGATGAGATGATGAGTGCCTTTCCGATTTTGTCTCACAATTTAGGAGCAATTGAACGAATGAATGTATCTATAGCCGATCACGTAATTTGCATCAAACAATTTTAGCCAACAAAAAGTGCTTTAGATTTTCGTTTTTAATATTGAATGCAGCATCATAATGAATTGAGTTCGTGTGATATAAAACGGAGATTTCATGTTTTTTTTTCTATACAAACGCAATATTGTGAAACGGAAAACAATCCCCCTGACAGTGATTTTAGCAGTGAGAATTACGCTTTTTACGCAGAAAAACTATTTTCCGCTACCGTGCCCAGTGTGTGTGTGTGTGTGGAAATAATTGCAAATTTTCCAACAATTATCATTACTTAATAGCCGACCCGATGGTGTAGCGAATAGCGTGACACAGTATGTTGGGGATGCGGTTGAAGCCACGGCAAATTGAAACGTCAACGTTTGGAATGGGCCTTCTTTGAAATGACAGTACGGTGATGGCGGCAGAGGGTTACACTATGGAGAAGAGAGGGGGCTGCGGTGTAAAATCAAGCACAAAGAGCTTTTAATAAGCGCGTTGCTATGGCCGGCTGTGCTGACATGGTAGCGGGCATTGGTTTGGCCATTATATGTTTTATAGTGTGTTTATATTATTTTATATATAAATAACGAATATTGTTCATTATTTACAACATGCTCGTCATGTGTTTAAGCCCCGTGTGTACCCCAGTCCTCATACACACGACTGACTGTCGTGCTATGGATAAACAACAAGACCCTGATAGGCAACCCATTACGGGTAAGGGTAGGCCTAGATCTACAATAGTTGTTGCGCCAAAGAAGAGGAATAATTTATAGATATTTGTTTAATTTCGTAGGAACGGCTTTGCCACAATGCTTATTTTTTTACATTCTGCTGATATGCAGGCACCAATGCTCCAATAATTCCATGGGGCATCGATCCGGTGAATATACTTGTAATTAAGCCTTTAGTTAAAAATGTTGAGCGTCTAATTTAGTGTGTTAAACTTAATTAAATTATTTAACTATCATTTCAATCAAGAGAAGAGCCATCGTGTGGTAAGAATTCTGCTATATCTAATAGACGGCATAACGAAAAAAAGGCACGAAAATGCCAAAGCGTGCGATAATTTGGAAAACATCTTTTGTAGCTAAAATCGGCACCAGCAAACCGACAGCAGCACCACAAAGCAACCGTGCGCTGCCACAATGTTCTGCCACGCTCTTCCTGTAAATAGCGTGCTACGCGCTCCATACCCAACAACCGGTCCAGCAAGCCATGCGAAAAAGATACCATGCCAACCGATAGCAACGGCTTACGGCTGTTACAGCTGACTCTGTGGACGTCCAACGTCCGCATCCGCCTAAATGGGCCATGGTTCGCTTAGCGCTGCCTCGCTGAGATGTAGTGAAGTGGCTGAAAGATACTTGAACACTCTGCAACAGCTACCGTTCCCAAGAAGACTTTATTTATAAACAAATGCTCGATGGCTCAACATTGTTTGTTGGTCGCTGGTCGAGTGTTGTACCGTGCAAAGTGGCCACTGTTAGCTATCGTGAGCCGGTGCGATGCGAAGCTTAAGATGAATGGTTTATCCTAAACCGTCCCGAAGTTGACCTATCTTTTTTTTCGCGCTAGGTTTGGCGAGCGTTTATTTCGGTGAGGATATGGAGGGTATTCAGAATCTCTGGAAGCTTCGTGTGCTTACGGCGATGAAGTAGCAACATTTTTTGTTGCAGGTCAAATCATTAGGCGCTAATCGATGCGATCGATGAAGCCGATGTTCGTTTGCTTGCTTTCTCGATAGATAGTTGTTTGGTGTGGTACAAAAATAAGCAAAGGGAGGATGTAGCTCGGGAAGCTGTTTTGTTGTTTTGATGCAAAGGAAAAGTTTGTTTGGCTGTTTACAGGAATTGCAATCAATCTGAGTTTGCATAATGAAAAACAACAACATGAACTGAAAATATGAACTAACTATGGCGTATGGCTCTGAGGGCAGTAAATGCACACCTGCATTCCCCGTTGTCGATCGGAATGGTTGGTAAGGATTGTAAGCATTCTCTGCTCGACTGCAGCCGGTAAAAGTTGGACGTACGAATTTACTGCCCGGTTCAATCAGTGTTTCTAGGAATAGTTTTGTGAGTTATTCCTAAAAAACGGATGCTTTTTTGGGCTTTTCGTCGAAAATTGCAGCACTGTATTGGTACATCGTTCAATGATTGAATTTGTGCTCAAGTGCTCCAATATGAAATCGGATCGAGAAGTTAGGCATCAGCTTTTGTATCTAGCATCGGCCCTAAGCCGTTGTTTGCATTAACATGTTAACATGCCGTTCAACGAATCTTGTCGAATTTTCTCTAACGCAAATAAGCGTGTAACGCTGCGAGATGTTACGCATCAAATGCGTTCCACGGTTGTGGTTATTCGTCGGCAAACCATGAATGCATTTTCGCGGTACGAACTATAGAACGTTAGCGGCCGTTGGTGTCGAGGTAGGCACGTTTGTTTGGTTCCTATTGAATGCTGAGAGTGCTGGTAGAAGGTAGCTGACTGGCACTGGCACGTTAAGAAAACAACTTTTGTCCATTCCGCTTGTAGTTCTTAATGCTTTTGCTTGAAGGATTAATATTGTGTGTGTGTAGTAAGCTGAACATAACAGCGAAAACAAATCGTTGTTTCTTTGTCATGGTAGCCGGTCTCATGGTACAGTCGTCAACTCTAACGATTTAACAACATGTCCGTCATGGGTTCCAGCCCCAAATAGACCATGTCGCCATACGTAGGATTGACTATCCAGCTATGAGGGGGTGATCCAAATGTCACTGAAAGCCAACCCCACAAGTGGTAAAGGCGAGCCTTGACCGATAACGGTTGTTGAGCCAAACAGAAGAAGATTCTTTGTTAAAATATGTTCAATGTTCCATTGATCAAGTTGTGCAGAGCGTCAGTTTTAAATTCTATTTCATACATAAATTGGTCTTATGAAATATCCTCATCGTTATTGTGATTATTATTAGATGATTCTTAGTGGTATCTTAAGGCCGGGGGACATTGTTCGTACTCGTTAGTGTAATTTCGATTTTCACTAGCGCATCTGGCGGCGGCTGTCCGAAGCTTTTCTTTTGTCATCGTTTTTTAATGCGAAAATGGCTGAAATACTTGCACAACACATTCATCTATCAATTACAGACCTTTTCCAGTCCAGTTTATGTAAAAAATATGGAAAAATGACATATTTTATGAAGCGGCTCCAAATTGTTTGGCAAAATGTTTCGGTCAGCCGCCGCCAGATGCGCTAGTGAAAATCTAAATTACACTAGCAACTACGGACAATGTCCCCCGGCTTTTAGAAAGGATATGGCAGCCATCGCTATATTAATGCAGGTGTTTAGCTGAGCAAGGACATAATGAACGAATCGACTAATTAAGATTTTGGAGCTTATTTAAAATACTATGCCTGTTTTTAATAATCTTCGGCTCTCTTGCAATGTGCCTGTCCACGTTGATGGTAATAACATTAACGTACACTAGGTAGTACTGGCCGTAGCTAACGGCCATTATTTTATATTTGCACAAGTAGGTAGGGTACGTTTTCCTTTGGAATGATTTTCTCATAGAGTAGGCGCGCTTTCCACTACTAACAGGCCTTCCGGCAGTTTTCGTTTAATCTGTGTATGTGTGTGTGTGTGTGTGTTTGCGTTGGGCTGTGAATTTAATTACGCTGTCATCTTTGACTGACAAACCCTTCGGGCGGATAGTCAAGCAATGGAATGATTTCTATTTGACGAATTTTGTTTTGTTTCCATTGTTTGCTAAAGCATCAATTAGAGCGGCTTCCTCCGCAGAGAGATGTTTGTAAAGCAAGCTACATTTAATATTTTTCTTTAAATTCAAATTAAAGACTAGCTATCGTAGCAAGTGAATGTGCATGTTTTGTAAGTTAGAAGCAATAGTAAACTGATTTATTACGGTTGGTGGAATAAATACTTGCTATAATACACAACTTATTGATTTGTTCGATGCAAACGTACCGCCTTCCAAAAGCAAACAAACTACTGCTGGCACGTTAAATCGGCTCACTCTGAGCCGTTGAAAGTTGAAATGAAACAGTTCATCCGTACGGTGGTGATCAGCGGCCGTGATGGACTTACCGGCCCGACGCTAATTGGCCCGGGGGTGTTTGCAAAGGTTGTCTATCCAACCGTTCGCTAGAATATTTGCGCTGCCTGTCAGAGACGAGGCGTAGGTTTGGCCTACACCCGTACGATATCTTTCCTAGAAACCGAACTTAAGCGCGGTTTGGGATGGGCTTAGATACATCTTTGTTTAAACGCGCTATCGGCAACAATAGTTCTAAGTTGGTTGTATCAGGCCTATGTGTGCTAGCTCTGTTTGCAATCCATCTGAATTCATGGAATGATTGTTCATGGAATAAGAATTAAGAAACCTGAACCACAGGGCAGCACCTACTCGCTGCATTGATAATTTCAGGTTGATTTAAACTTTGGATTTCAAATAATTAATTTGAAGGAAATTTAACCGTTTGCACATTTAATGCAAGAGAAGGGGAAAAATGTAAGAGAAAACTCACAACAAAATAGGCAAAGTGATGAAGCCAACCAATCACAGTTGCAATTCGTGGCCCGGTCAACGCATCCAGCATCCAAGTCAGGATCACATCACTACACTGTTGCCGATCCCATCCAACTATTTCCCATTCGAATTTGGAGGGCAACATCCACACTAGCCGACAAGAATGACATACACAATTCCACCAGGGGGACAGACACCGGTCCCAGGTATGCTGGGCTGAAGCAACCGAATTCATTCACATTCACGAAAAGGTCAGAAAACTGCAACCCATCGTCACCGGAGATGGTCCGCGGTGCGATTGCAAACGGTCCGAGGAATCGGAAAGGGGTCATTTCCGTTGCTGGTCCAGCTGCACGAGGCTTTGCTGGAAGCATTTTGATTTAATTAAATTCTCTCCCTGTTGCGCTTCGGTGCGGTTGGTCAGCAACAGGAATTTAATTTCACAAAATGCCATCACCGGTGGAGGAACTGTTTCAGGGGGGGTGTGGGAAGGGAGCTGACGTACAGGGAAAGTGTAAAGTCAACTCTACGGACTACAGTTGATTTCCTGTACCCACTCCCGTTGGCAGTGGGAGGCGGCAGGTGAGTGAACCATCCATCGGTCCGTCCGTTGCAGCACGACGCAGGTAAAAGTGCAGATGAATGGGATGAACGCAATGTACGCAAAAGGGGTTGGATGTTATTTTTTTAAAATGATAAAATTATATCCTACCATCGAGCGGCGCACTCTGCATATTTACCCTTAATGCTGGAAAGATGGAAACACCAGGCGTCTCCATTAGCCCTTATGAAGTGCCTGAAGATTATGGGTTTTTTTTTCTTCTTCTGAAAGTTCCATTACCATTTTGCAGTCAGAGTCTGGTAGCAAATCGGTTTATACGCAATAGTGGGACAGTTCAAGATAGCACCAGCACCCGAGATTGCGTGTACCACCGGTGGTGGTAATCTTCTGGCCGTGGTGAATGGTGACGGGTTTGTTGTGAGCTTGCCACCGGTATTGCTGCTTTTTTAATTGGCTATCTTCATTAAGGTAAATAGATAGCGCTTGCTTGCACCAACCGGTGTGAGTCAGTAAAGCATTGGAATGGATTGGGTGGCAAAACTTGGCTTGCATCCTTGGCTTGGATGTTGTTAGGGCAGTGGGTTCGGAAATGGAAACGAAATGCAATGCGAGCAGCAATGGCAATTACTTTCCACTTCCGAGACAACTTTGGCTTGGCTCCGAGCTCGGGAAGCAAATATCCGGGGCGGTGTAAGTAATTTGTTGTTATGGCTTTGATCTGCAGCGAAACGCATCCGGTAGTGAGTGTAGCGGTGAAGCGGACACAATCTACTCAGTTCAAGATCCGACCGAGAGCGCCTGTTACCGACCGAAGGAGCTGGGTAATGATGTGCCTGTTTTGAAGGTTGATAAGAAGATGCAAAATATAAATGTAGTTTAAAAGGAAAGAGCGATGATCGTTCTCGCAAACAGTGCGATGAAAACTGATTAGCTTACGATGGTGGGTTGCGTGGGAAGGAAAAATAAAATTAGCGTTTGTTTTTTGCTTGAAACCCAGTTGGGTTCGTTCATCCGTAATGGGGCACACTATCAGTGCTAGTTAATTGAAGCTAGGGCGACATTATTTTCTAGCTACCGTGCCAGATGTATTATCAGTTTGTTACACTTTTATGTTATTATTAAAATGGCTTCTTTTTAACTGTTACTTTATCTATCTGGTTCTGCTTGATCTTAATACAACCTGTGATTTGGACCGATCGATCAGACACCATGCGCCTCCATTGAAATTCGGAAATACAGTTCGAACTCACTGGTGGAACTTCGATTCCCTGCCAACTATTGAATATGTGCTTTTTAGTTGGCACGTTTTTCCATACAAAAAAAATCTGAAATTCTTCTCGGCATGCCATGAGATTTTTGTGATTTTTTCAAAACCCGGTTTTTCCATACAATCGCATGCTTTTTAATTGAACTGTCAGCCAACTATTGAGCGTTCAACTAAAAAGCATGCCAACTAAAAAGCGTTTAACTATTGAATTATGACTGTAATCGTTTATAAGTCAATGAGAACTGCATTGATCGATCTCGATAGAAATGCTTCATATGTTTTTATTTTTATTTTTAATTCTAGGAATGATATGAGAGGTTTGCTACTCATAAACAATGTGAAAAACTGCATAATGCAGTTCTTATGGGAAGATTTTCAACCACTGTTCACATTTTTCATTGGAATCAAACTTGCTTTTCCACATCTTCAAACATCATGACAAGTCAAACTTATGACCAGAAGAAAATCACAATATTGTTCAAATGGACTTAACACTCTATTATTTTTAAACATTTGATTATGCTATTTAGCTGGCTTGAAAAATCTGGTATTGTTTTAACAAATTTGTCAAAATGCAATACTGTAGCAAATCAATGATACATGTTGATGAATAATTCACCAAAACAGGCTTGGATAGTTTGCTCTGGGAAGCAGTGGATACGAAAGAAAAGTTGGTTTTTTGTGTCGCTTTATTGACTAACTTAACACCGCTGCGTTTGCGTCTGGCTAAGCCGATTGCTACAAACAGAATGCCGTTTCAATTCGAAATTCACCGCTCGCTCTTACCACTACCAGTATAAATTCATCGCATACGCATTTCTACCTGCTCGCCTGTTTCTAGCCTCGTGCTCTTGCTCCCACACTTGCTTGCCAAACAAGACTACACGTACACCAATACACCGAATGGCGTTTCGCTCGACTTATTATATCGATACATACGTACGTGCCTACCGTCAACTACAAATGTCGTTCCGTGTGGCACGATGCCTCCCTCTCTCTCTCTCCTCTTCATCTTCCGTTATCAACGGAACATACTCCCACACAAGAAGT
>SIXB01004374.1:0-17656 GCA_007018985.1 Anopheles bwambae
CATAACAAAAAACACTATAATTCATGGCAAATTTCAAATATTCTCATGGGAAAAACATGAAGTTAATATAAACTGGGTTATTTTTATCAACATATAGGAATTTTTTTAAAAACTAATCAGAAATTGGTGATAAAATATATTATTTGACTCATTATCCGTGTTATTCGCTTATCCGGTCGAGGTCAAGTCCCGAGAAGCCCGGATAAACGGCGCTCCACTGTATTTCCAAAAAAGCAGGAATAAGTGTGGAAGAAACAATTCTCATTTGACAATGTTGGAGGCTCTCTTGGGCTTCGGCCGTAGAAGTGGACTGAACGTGAATTTTAGTGTGTAGTGTACCTTAAGAAGTGTGTGTTTCACTAATGTGAGGTGTATTGAGAGGAGTGTTGTTGCGTGCATTCTTGATCTACTTGCTCATGAAGGCGAGAATTTCAATACTAAGAATTGATCAATGGATTGAACCCTATATACCTGCATTTTTCATGACCTGGAATCAGTTATTTAACTTTTCACACAAATTGTTTGAAGATGAGCCAAATACCAAATACCCGCATAACGAGTGAGTCATTGGATCGGATTTAACTCATTATGAGGGGTTCAACTGTACTAATTTAGTTGTTCAACTGTACTGATTACCTTGATTCAGTTGCCCTGACCTTAACCAATTTGACCACTCTAACAACCTGACAATTGTTCTAGTACTCCTAAAAAGGCAGAGTAGGAAAGCCTAACAAAACCCTAATTTTACTCTTCTGTTCTTTTGTATTTGTAAAGAAGATTTTGCAATTTATTTTTGATTGCTCAATCATGTAACAGGTTGGCTGATAAGTCCCCGGTCTAACAAAGAAAAACACATTTTTTTGTCAAAATTCGTTTTTATTATTCAACATAGTTCCCTTCAAGAGCGATACAACGATTATAACGACCTGCCAATTTTTTGATACCATTTTGGTAGTACTCCTTCGGTTTTGCCTCAAAATAGGCCTCAGTTTCGGCGACCACCTCTTCATTGCAGCCAATTTTTTTCTCTGCGAGCATCCTTTTGAGGTCTGGGAACAAGAAAAAGTCGCTGGGGGCCAGATCTGGAGAATACGGTGGGTGGGGAAGCAATTCGAAGCCCAATTCATGAATTTTTGCCATCGTTCTCAATGACTTGTAGCACGGTGCGTTGTCTTGGTGGAACAACAAAATAACAAAAGTTGCTTGACAAAAGACGCTCTGTCTCACAAACTAATTGACATATAGACGTCAAATTTTGACACGAATCATTTGAAGGTTGGTACTATATAAAAATAATATGCATTTAATACTAGCGGCGCCTTCTATGTGTCAGACCGGGGACTTATCAGGAACTTATGAGGGGTGAAAGCAGTGGCACAAAGTTTGTGAGATTTCCATACAGGTTTGTGAGATTTCCAATACATAAAAATTGCCTGAAATCCATATGTCCGGCAATGATTATCCTGTACTTGCGTATTTGTAGATTCTTCGTCCTTACAATCGAGACCATCGACGAAGCTATTAAAAAAAATCAAATCGCTCAGGAGATTCTTCATGCTTTCTTGTCATGAGAGCTTTTATTGCTAATATAGAAGAGTGTGAAAGTTTGGCTAGGCTTTCAAACATTATCTTCAAACATCGTAATAACTTTTGATCGCTATAAAAGTAAGCAATACATTTCACACACTTATTTGTAAAAATTTACTAATTTGAGAAAGAAATAGTGTTCCGTTAATATAAATCAATCACTCTTAACAGCAAACTAACATGTGGAGGTTTAGCTTGGGCCCCCTTTAGACCGGGGCACTCCGCGGCTGCTCTCGGCCCGCTTATAGGAAAATCCATCTCTGGATATTGCACTAAATTATCACAAAACATTTATCACAAACATTTTTTTCCTGAAAGGCCTATTTAGTAGCAAGTCAAAATTCTACCTTTTATCTTTGAAATCCCATAGAATCTCTTATCTATTCCTCAATGATGTCATATCTACACAACTTATTTTGTTTATTAAACACACAAGCAAGTCATTACAAGGTACTGGGTCTTATCAACTTCGTGTGTGTAACACAATAATGTATGGTTGCTATTGTAATCAATTTTCCGTTCTTCGCAGGTTTTAATGCTTTCTCTAGTAGTTGATTAGAAATATCTTCCATGACTATGCAAACGATTGAAAATAAGTTTTGTCTTTTAATTTGACAAATTTGCCATAAATCATGCCAAACATGATTCTCAAATAACTTGATAAAAATAAAAATAAAATTAATTTGATAACAAGTGTAGAAAGAATTAAAAAAATTACTTTTATTCCCAACCTTGTTGATAGTTTTCAAATGTTTTCTAATGAGACAAGTGTTTAGAAATATGGCCTATGAGCCAACGGGTTTGAAAATATCAATAGCACGATTCAACGCCAAGACTGTTGATCAATCACAAATACTGTACGATGAAAGCTACGTCAATCCTACACTGTTGGTGGTTCATGGTTGTTTATGCGATCGAGGCGAACCGAATTCGAAAAGCAACCAATAACACAACAACTACGATGATTCCTTATCAATATGGGTTTTCCACAATCCAGTAGGCTATATTTCGATTAGAATGAATGTATACCTTTATTCAGTCATTTGTACACACAGAAACATGACGTATTTGAAGAAACTACTACTACTACTAATACTACTACTACTTTGAATGTTCCATTCAGTGCTAGCTTTTTTTTCAAACCATGATAAGGTATCTACATTTATGAAACCCCATTAAGAAAATATCATATCAGGAATTGCAATTAGCAGCTAACTTTTCTTATAACTTATACGTTCCTAATTCCTTCCAAAGTGACACATTTTCGCCAGGTTTATTTACAACTGGCGCTATTCTGTTTGTTTTACATACTTTGAGAACCTTTCCGCTGAATATTGAAATAATTCAAAATCTATTCGATACACATCATACAAATCATCAAACTGCTGTTTGGTCAGTTGAGAAAAATACTTTTCTATTAACCGATCAACTCGATCGCGACGCGAACGGTTCATTTGCACCGGCTTAATCTTTCCATGCAATTGGGTACGGTTTGTAAGGTATTCGATGTCTTGTGCAAACGTTTCCATTTTTAAGATCGAGTCGTATCGTGCCAGGCAAGGTGTGCACAGGTCGTTTATCGGTCGCCAATGCAGGTCAGATGGTTTTTTGTTTCGAGACTGCTCCACGACGAATCGCGCAAAGTCTTCAAAGGAAGGAATACCAAAATGATTACCATCGTCATGGTAACGTCTGTAGATTTGATGCGAAAGGTTTTTAAAGTACGGATGCAGCTGTCCGAGCAAGCGTTCCTCGTAGGCACTGATCAGGCGTTCGAAAGGGTTACGCACCACAATGAAGGAGTAGGTATTTTTCATGCTAGTTAGTAGCACTCGCGGATTTTCCCATGGATACTTTTGGCGGGCCATATTAAAATTGTCCGTTTTATCGTCTAATATTGTTTCCTCACTAATCCCAGCCCAACGGTTGATGTTATAAAACCAGGTAGTAGTGCCCGATTTAAACACCAAGCAGTACAGCAAGCTTTCGTTTTTCACGTGGATGTAGAATGAAGTTTCGATTGTGTTTTCTACAAGTTAGACAAAGAATACAAGTTTGGTCAGCATTTGGTTAGGTATCGTGCACTGTTTACCACCCTTTTCATCACATACTTCCTCCATTATTGGTACGTTCACATGCTTCACGTAGGTGGAACAATCGATCACGATTTATTTTCTCCACAGTTCTATCTGCATGTTTGAAACCGTACAACACGATGCAGAAATATATCAGCATGCCAACGATAGCAATACTTATCACACGTCTGAGTTGTGAACGAAATAAAAACGACGAGTTTAATGTTCCCATTGCGACAGCTGTAATAGAACTGAACCGAAACGCTCGAGCCGCAGCATCGTATGGCAGAAATGGTACAGTTTACACAGTTACTGTATGGTTGACGATAGAAATTGGATCAACATTTTTGGCTCATCTTATTCACATACAAACACACACACACCCACTCTGTATCAATTGATCTTCCTTAGATAGCCCGCTACAAATACTTTTCTTGTGTTTTGCGTAAATCAAAAGACAAACATTTCACGTTTCTTAATGATACTTAGAACCAATAGAAACAACCATTTTTATTATATGATATTGTGCTTTTAAGGCCAATTCTAACTTGACGTCTAGAGCTTTTTAATAACTACCGGAATACATTGTTGGGTTTAAAAAATAACACAACGGCCAATCCCGATCTAGACTGTTCTATTAATAAACTAAACCAATCATCGAATGGATCGATTGTTTGTTTTATGTTCACTGGTACAGCGTGTCCTCGAGATACGACGCTCGATCTAATGCAGACCATAAAGAAACTACGTTTGTCGGATTTTTCGGTTTCAGAAAAGTAACAAAATCTAATTTTTGTGCAGTTTTGTTCCAAATGCCTATGCAAAAAAAATGTACGCGGTACCTGGTATGTTATATTTTTGGTAACTACGCGGTAACTGGTATATTTGGATAAGCAAACACGCTTAAATGTGTACTAAATGTACGGAAGGCAATTGAACCTGATATTACACATGCTTCGCTTATTCTACAACGATTCGTTAGCTTGAGTGTGAATTATGTTAAATATTGGTTAACATTCTCCCTCGTTTTTGCCATCATTTGGGAAAATTGATAATTCGAAAGTTGTAATTTCGTATCAATATTGATACGTTGCGAAACGATTTTGAGCTGCTTATTTGGCGTATAGGATAATCCTCCTCTAATTGCGAGTAGTAAATGGATAAGGATTATTATAAGTTATAGGATAAACTATAAATGGATTTTTATTTACAGCAAAAACAGCATTTTTGCAGAAGATTCAACCACATCGCCAATGCAGCAGTTTGCTTACTTTTGTTTTTAAGATAATCAAGGTAATAAATAATAAACATAATACCTTAAAACCTCATTTTGTTTATACTCTAAACTCAATATTAATTAAATATCGATCTTTATTTCTAAAATTACTATTTCGATGTTTTGAAACTTACTGTCCAAATGATTATCTGATATGATTTTCTATAAAGATAATGCAATGAAAGATAATGGTTTTATGGTTGTAAATATTTAAGCCGAATGTTTGATTTGCGCAGTAACGCTCGAAGCTTAATGGTTGGCTTACAGGTGCGTTAATACTTACATGATTGTTTCTACAATCGGAGGTAAAGCTTTCCGCATGATTATGCGTTTCCAAAAGGGTTATATCATGGCAGTTTTTTGGTTCTATATTGAAACAAGAAGAGAGAAATATAGTAGATAGTTATAGGTTCTACATTTTTCTGTTAGTGATTATCGGAATAACAGGAGATTATGACACTTAGTGATCAATCCAGAAAGGGAACCCCAGACATATCGCCGGTAGGCAACAGCTACGACGAGAAAAAAGTTTAATTTACCTCTTCATCTTAAAAATTGTCTCATATTTATTAATTTCAGTAAATAAGTAAAATGCAAATTATTTGATTTGATTAACATTGTTCAAATTTACTGTTGCTGCCACTAAATTTTGGCTCCAGTTCACCTGTTTTTGACTCGAAGGCACCCATTTATGGTAGCGTGTCATAAGTTTTGCCTCTAAGGCATAAATTTTTGACAGTGCGCATCAATTTTTATCTCGAAGACATCAAAGTTGTACTAAATCAATCGCTTTATCTATCGCTTTTTTATTGAAATTTAACATTATGTCTGAAACTGTGTGTCATTCCAAAGTCATTGGATTTCAGTAAAGTAATAAATAAATAATTTGGACTAGTCTCGTGCTGACATCGTAAACTCGTACGACTTAACAACATGCCCGCCTATCATGGGTTCAAACCCCGAATGGACCGTGCCGCCATAAGATCGCCTTGCGTGAAAGTGAACATGAAATTCAATATGTTTTATAGTCTAAATTGTTGCAGAAAACCCCAACATTTCACGTTCAATTCTTTTGGAACTGTAATCCGGGTTGTACATAGGACTGCCTATCGTTGTCATAAATAAGTCATTGAAAGTCAAACCCATAAGTAGTGCAGGTAGCCTCGACCGACAACAGTAGTTGTGCCAAAGAAGAAAAAGTTAATAATTTCATTAATCAAATTTTAAATTTTAAAATTGTTATGCCAATTTCGAAATCGTTAATGGGTGAAAGTGAAATTGAAATGTATTTTACAGTGAAAACAATGGCTTTAGAATTTATTACATATAATTATTTTTAAACAAAAACAAAATTATACGGTTTTTGTATTGTTTTTGTGATTTAAAAATGCAGTTGTCATAAGTCTGCTCAAATACCTTGTAAATTGATCATGATTCTTACAAGAGTCAACATTTCTTTTACTTACTGACAACTGATGCGTTGTCAAAAATGTATGCAAACTGAAAACAGTTGATGCCAAACTCAGAGCCAAACTTAGGCGGCAATGACTGTATTAAATCATCTTTTCAGTTTTCAGAAACTTCCTGAGTGGCATAATATTCAGCAAACACATACCCTTTTCCATATTTCTGCACCGTTGAGTGCCGGTTGCAAAGTGGAATAAGTTGAACATAATAACGTACTGATTCAAATCAGATGCCTATAGTTTGAGTAGCTAGCAAACCGAAACCAATGGCAAGATTCACAAGCAAAGCAGGCAACACTCAAAAGCGCAACTCATCTTGTGAAGCAGCAATGATCACTTAAACGATGAAAATGATGAACGATGGAATAGACCGGCACATTGGCTTGCTTTGGACGAACAAAGACTATCCTGAAGATTGAAACAGAGCCTTGTCCAGTGCAATCGTTTTCATGTCCTACGTTCCTACACACTCACTGCTTGCAAATCTATTATCGTAATCAACAGCAAGGTGGAAGCTCTTCAACACACAAAAACACACAAGAAACCGACAGCACGACACTGCACAACAAACTCATTACGGTGGGATATGCAGGGAAGATGGCCGGGGCAATACGGGAATGCAGACAAACATGGATGATACACTGTACATAATCTCATTTGCATTGTTGTTTTGATAGTATCCATCTAATGGAAATGGTATCTAAAAAATGAGAGAAAAAATAAAACGACTGAGAACCTCAACAAAAACCATGCAGAGACAAAGCAGATGAGTTCTTGTGCTACAAAATCACCCAACAAGTGTAAAAAGAGTTTAGCGAGCGACAAGCTCTCCAACGCTTTGGGTAGGAAACGGATTGGTGTGGATGCCAAGAATAATTTAATTTAAAATTTGAGCTTGTAGAAAGTGGTTTTGAGCTGTTTGAATAAAACAAAAAGTGTAAGTTGGTTTATTAAACCAAGCTTCTACGTGAAATGATAACAACCGCCGAACAAAAGAATGCATAACTTATATGGGTCAAACGTCCATGGACGTATTGTTTATGTTATATCTAAAATATTAGATCTTATAAGCTATTAAACAGACAGATCTTCGTGTTTTGTTTAATACATTCTACCCTACAAGCTTAAAAAATGAAACCAATATTTCGAAAAAAAAACAAATAAATAATCTCATTCAATCTCATTACTATTGCTAAAAGGTTACTTCTTTTTGTCACCATTGATCTATTGAGATTCTAATTCTTTAAAGCTTTGATCGACCGTAATTGTATCGAAACGGAAAACCACCGATACCAATCGATCCCAATTCTGCTTTCCGATCCAAATCCCGAGTCATTATTGCACAGCTGTGTCGTTCGTGCGAAACTACCACACTAAACCTCGCTTCCCGGCCGTGCATTCAATTGCACGTTCAATTATTTCATCATCCAGATCCAATTTCAATACACTAATGGCTTTTGATATCATCCGGTATTTCCGCTGTCTGACTTCAGAATACGTTTCACATTATACGTGCTGAAATTTCACAATGTTTCGTCTGTACGCGTTGTGTCTCTCTTTACCACCGCCTGACATATGCCGTATTGACCCCAAATGGTAAATTATTTCAAACTTTGTTATTTAATTATGCACTGTGCTGATTGCAATACCGATATGTAGAACAATGGGTTCAAAAAGAGAACTGTTTTTTTAATATGGTAGACTAGTTGTGAAAATGCAGAACATATGAATAGAAAAGTATAACAACGCTAGAATAAATAAACACAATCATGTTTAAGTCTTTCGTGTGTTTACTGGGCTTCAATTTTGCATGAGGCCTTGGCTTAATTTTTGCCGTAAGTTAATCCTTGCCTTGGGGGTAATGATCCCAACCACGAGGGCATCAAACCTCGACGAATCCTGCACAGGAGCCAGTGCGTCTACAACACATTTTTCTATTACTTCTCCTAAATTATAGTTCTATGTTGTGTAGCAACGTGGTTAACAAATACGTTCTTTTGTAAAAAAAGCCGTAATATACAATAATAGTCGTTATAACGTTCCACTAAATTTCTTCTTATTCATAGTGCCACCATTGTTTGCGATTGTTTGCGCAAAGGGCATTACTTACCTCAAGTAATCCCTATTGTTCCGTTGCTTACGCTTCACTGTTGTACTATTTGATTCGTTTGCCAGTTTACTACATAACCATATTCAAAGCCCATGAAAACTGAGCCAGCAGATGCAAGAAGCATGCACCTTCTATAAAAGCTGTGATCGTACAGAATGAATTAACATAGGAAAAAACAAATCGTGCCTGAGAAGGGTGGAACGCAATGGCTAGACACAACCACGAGCGAAACGGAGCGAAGCGGTGAAGAGAAAAGACGAGCAAAGGGGGTAAAACATGACGGCATCGTGAAAACTTTGTCCAATTTTCATTTCCGCGCTCCACATTCGTTCAGTTTTCCTTCGCAATTCGTCAAACACGGACGGCAAGTAGCAGGAAACAAATTCATGAGGCTGGACTTCTGATGCAAGCTTAGCTGTGTTTCCCTTTCACTTCCCCGGCCCCGCTGGATGGTAGATTTAGTTTTCATCTATTATGTGTTTTTTTTTCTTTAGTTTTTGGTTATGCACCTAGCACGGCTCTGTTGTGTGCGTTTTTCGTCACTCTCATTCACCTCATAAATGCTCAACAAGGCACAAACTTTATTCAAGTTTTTGTTCCTGCATTCGCAAATTGTATTTGGTGGAGCGTATCGCAAAAAAAAAAAACAAACACACATCCCTCCGCTGCCCATCAAGTTGGTCAAGTCCGGGGGAGGTAGTTTTCTGTGACTTTCACCCAGTTCCTTTTGTTTGGTAGTTCAAATACAACAAAGCTGTGCAATGCTGCTTTTTGCGTATGATGGTTTGTGAAGTTTTAGTGCACACATTATGGTAGGTTCATAACAGGAACATGCATTGAGCGTGAGGTTAGTACGGAACAAGTATGAAAGCTTTGGAGTAGCTCTATACTAAATAGCCAATTTGTGGTTATTTATTCTAAATTCTATTACACCTGTGTATGATAAGCATCCCTTTGTTTGTTATAATGGGTCCACCTCATGCCTTCATCACTCATCCATTATTGCATTTTTTAAAGCTGAAATGAAATGAAATGAAATAAAGCAAATAGAATTGAACATGTAATTATGCCAATCAGCTTAAACTGTATTAAGCTTTTCATTCGTTTCTATGCGCGATGCTGGTTTTGACCTGCTAACTAATAATTAACATTCATATTTTATCAGAAAATGTGTCGAATCTTAGACAATTTACTCAAAAACCGAAAAAGATAGATAAAACAGTAATCGTATGATTTGGCACATTGTATGGCTACTCTTTTCACAGGAGTTCAGTCCCTCGCGGATTTCAATGCTTTCTTCAGCCCCCTACTATACAGTCCGTCCGTCTTCCCCACTTTGGTGGCAAGATGCAAAGTAAAGTGCGTAAAATCCGTAGTTAAAATGCATCTACGTGTAATATCCCATGTGCATGTGCAAATTGACAAATGTAATATCCCAAACAAGGGTTCTCTAATGTTTTGTCACACGTTCAAATTGGATAATACATTGTTGATTTTTTAAATAATTCCATGTTGTTCCCGAGATACACTATTAATGCGGATCGAGAAGAAACCGCGTATCTCGTGAATATACGCGTAAATCGACTTGGTGTTAGCCGCTAAATTAATTATTTGATTTGATTCTGACTGAATATTACAATTTTGAACCATTTTGCATGATTTTTAATATTCGAACAAAAGGGAAATAATTTACTTTTGCAAATTGATGCGTCGAATCAGTATAATTTGTGCAAGGAGCTTTCAAATGTAGAAAACCGCGTATCTCCAAATCAGCGTATCTCGAGGACTACAAGTGCTTTTATACTGTGTTCATGAGAAGTGTCCATCTTTCACGCCGTGCCCGTTCTTATCTACATATCTTCGAAAATTGAAGAAAAATACACGATAAACAGATACACAAGCAAAGCAAAATCGATGAATGATGAGCTTGAATACGTTAGATAATAATATAAACTCAAACTTGGATTTACTAAACAATTTCTATGCTCCATGATGCTCAAATGTTTTCCAACCGATCTACTTATCCAACACAACCACAAGATTACTTACATACAAAAAAACGACCAATGTAAGAAAATCAAAATGCGCAAGCCACAGATAACAAAGAAATATGTCATTATTCCACAGATGAACGTAAAAACGGTGTTAAAAGATACGATTGAAGTTGCTTCTGTCATTTTCAATCATTTTCCGAGATGGTAATCTGATATCAACCTTGCCTGGAGTATATTCAAAGGATTGACCGAGCAGTACCACAAGCGCCCATTTGTCCACCGTCCGGGATCTGAAATCCTTTGGAGATGTATATTTTTTCATACACCTTCCATGTATTCCTGGCTTACCTATTTTACCATTAAATTGTTTTGAAATTTCCATTTTTTGTACAAATATTGTTTCAAAGTCGCAAACTAGTTTGGTTCATAAAAGTTGAACATCACTCCGACACTGACAATGCCTCGGTGCACTGACAATGAGTATACCCAACACCCAATTTGCGATGCTGGATGGACGAAAAATTGAGAAGCATGTGTGTCATGCCATTACTTATTCAGTGCATGCCCATTTATCGCTAGAATCCAATCCGACTTCTGAACGTCATCTGTCGTTTCTGTATCCGATTTCTGTTGCATGTCTGCACCAGCACCTGCTCTCCCCTTCTCCTTCTCGGCTCAAAGCCACCGTCCTGACCACCCACTGGACACCATGAACCCTTCTGTATCGGATAACACCAAAGTTAGAAGTGTGCACGTGTTTCAACGCATCGTATTTTTCTTGCAGTGTGAGCATGATGCATGCAAATTCATCTTCTGGTTCGAAACAATCTCAAAACTCTGTTACCGATTTCCCTATAGCAGGTTGGATTTTACTGCACATGAACTGCAGAGTCTGCCGTAAACGTAAGCTGGTTATGAACGTGTACAGTGTACCGCTGAATAATAGCATCACAATCATTAGACAATTGTGGCATTGTGGAGATGGCCTATCGAGGCACAGATTAAAAGAACGACGATGCACAACACAAAGCATAGCAGTTTAGCTGTATCAAGGATTTTTCAGCCTTTTCAATCATAACACAATTTAAGTAATCGGAAGGGTTGTTTGGATTTCTTGTTTTAATAACTTAAAAATTACATTACATATTGATATTATACTTTATCGTTAGTTTCCATGTTCCATTCCTAAGAGTTTTTAGGCAAACTGGCAAAAAATATGTATTCATTTCCTTTATTATCTTCCAAAGGAAAAGTTGGAAAATAATTCTTTATTCTAATTAAACAATAAAATTTATGGAAAATTGCTGATGCTGAAAAGTAAGAATATACAGATGCTTACAGATCAATCAGCGAGTCGTAGCTTTGCTACCATTCCTCTCCACCTATCTATCGGAATGTGGATTTTCATCATAACGGCAATACATTGGACATTCAACAAGACTATAGTGTGTGTACAGTATGTTCTCGAGGGAACAGACTGTAATTGACTACAGTTTCGGAAATCAAAATACCGGTAGAAAACATCGAAGCTGAACCTACCCAACTGGCGGTAATCTAGGATTCAAAATAAACTTTTTTTTTCAAATAATTAGTCATTAATTATAAATTTATCATTCATTAAGAATTTAGTTTGGAAATGAATTTAAATTGTTAAGGTAAAGCAATGAAAAAACAACGTGTTATGTTTTATACCTTAAAGGATAGTAGTGTCAAACTTTATTTAAGGGTCTCAAAAGAAAGCGATTACAAATTAAAGCACTCTCTCTTTCCCCCCCCCCCCACTCACCGTCAATGTCACCACCACACCATTTTCGTCCTCCATGTCGCTCAAAAGGAGTTGAAAATTACTGGTCTACACAATTTCGAGGATGCCACCGGATGGCTTCTCGATCCAACCCATCTTTTATTGATCCTCCGACAAGCAAGTATTTCGTATTTGTGGGACAGTAATAAAATATGTATTGCTAAATTTAATGAGTTAATTGAATACCATTACACCAAAGGCCAACCCATTGTGAAATGTCTGTGACTGTGAAATATTCGATTTATCATAAGTCTTTGATAGAATCTGGCGCCATGCAATGCTCAAACAGCTTAGTACGTGGCTACGGAGAACGCGTTACAGCGTATCTTTATAGCATCCATTCAGACAGTACCATGAAAGTTTTCGTTGGAACTCTATCTTGAAACCTGCATCTACTAGGGAAGGGGGTTTCCAAGCTTTTCAGTTCAAGAGCCGCATTGATTCACAAATAACGCAGTTCAGGGTTATTTTAAAGTTACTTTCATCTAATGAGAACGTTGAAATCCCGGTTTTTTAATAAATACGCCCGCACGAATTGTCACATATATCGCACATTGATTCGCCCGGTGGTCCTCTACGGACACGAGTCCTGGACCATCCATGCGGAGATTGCATACGCTCGGGTCGTGTTTGGGCAACGCATCCTCCGGACCATCTTTGGCGGTGTGTTCGAGCATGAAGCGTGGAGGATAATGTGTATCGAGCTTGCTGAGCTTTACGGCGAACCGAGCATCCTGATGTAAGCGAAGGCTGGCAGGATACGATGGTTAGGGCATCTCATGTGTTACTCCGGGTCTCTCCTACTCTCTAGAATCTCTCTTTCTAGACGTGGGAATAGTAACATCAAATGATTTATAAAATTAAATGTTGCTAAATTAAATACTGATGATATTATTAAGGAAGATAGGTAAAGACGGATACTGGGGGAAAGATATACACGTCTCATAAATACACGATAAAAGTCATTATTGGCTAGCTCAACAATGTAGCATTCAAACTATATGACAACACATTTGAGAACATTGTTGGCATGATATCTGCCAAATTGGTTAAATTCATCAACAAAACACATTTCCAATCGTGCGCAGCCCTGTGGATCTTCTGGGATTTTAATCTCTGTAACTTGCATTGTTTATATTGATTTAATGAGCTGTCGTGACTATTACCCTAAAACCTGGTAAAATAATGGTAATGAAAGCTAAATCTATCTTGTTTTCTGAAATCGAGCCTACTACGGGTTCCACAAACTCCTGCGATCCAGAAGACTCCAGCAACACACAAAATGCGCCATATATCGCACACTGATTCGTCCGGTAGTCCTCTACGGGTACGGGTCTTGGACTATGCTCACGGAGGACGCTAATGCACTCGCCATTTTCGAACGGCATGAGCTAAGGACTATCTTTGGCGGTGTGTGCGAGCAGGGCGTGTGGAGAAGGAGGATGAACCACAAGATAGCTGAGCTGTTTGACGGTGCGGATATCCTGACGGTCATCAAAGCCGGAAGGATACGATGGCTAGGGCACGTGATGAGGATGCCGGACTCATGCCCCACCAAGAAGGTGCTCGTTCCCGTGCAGCACGCAGCGACCCGTTCAGCACGAGGTGTAGAGGAGCACAGCGAGATCGTTGGCTGGATAAGGTGGAGTCGAACCTGTCGGGGATCGGATGCAGCCCATGTCTACGAGACGTGCTCATACATGAGCAGGCCAAGAAGAGAAAAAGACGTTATATTACCTACTCGTTCGACGCTGATGATGCCTCATTCACGAAACACAAAATCTTTTCACGACTTGGACTACTTTAATGAATAAAAAGAAGAGGCATTCAACTTATAGGCTGACGGATTTACCTTCAACGGAAACGGAAACTCAGACTAATCTGCCCTTGGTATTGCCTCCAATCACAAATAAATTGGACCTTCAGCAATCAGCTTTGGGCTCGTTGTAATAGCCCTCATCACCATCACTATACTAACTTAGCAATCGTCATTAGAAAAAATACTAGAACCATCTACACCGACAGATCAGTACATACGCATTCCAATAACAGTGGAATCTACTCCAGCATTAATAATAGTGCCATCAGGCAACCCGGCCACACCTCTATCGTCACCGCAGAAGCAATGGTCTTGGTTATCGCAGCCGACGAAGTTCTACGCAGAGATGAACCCAACGTGATCTATATTGATGGCGCAAATGTCCTTCAAGACACTTGAATCTGGAATCATCTGTGATCTAAACTTCCAACAGCTTAGCAATATAACGGATTCAAGTCACCACAGACAGGACGTAATAATCCTGTTTGTCACCAGAGCATCCTTTCATGCGTTCACGACTTCAATCGCGTTAGCAAAATTAACCACTTGGAATTAATCGAACCCATTTTTTTTAATTTCTAAATTTTTACTAGCGTCTATCATAAACTGAAACTACCTTTACATTAGAGGTGGGCATTGCGGAGCTTTTAAGTGAACGTGAATGAACCGAATCGTTCATTGCCATGAACTTGAAGGTGATTTCGGTTCTTTCGTTGTTTTACAATTACTATTTGTATAGCCTTTAAATAGGTAAACAATTCGTAAATTGGTATAACTACAGATTAATCCGTAGGTTTGATGGTCGCATGAAAAACAATACAATATTGACTATATATCATTTGACCCTAAAACGCGATTCACATAAAAAGTTTAAAATCGACTGTTTCTTACTTTGTATATAAATTAGCGAATATTGCAAGTTTTTTTTCTGTTGACTTATTCAAAATGATCATAAATTTGAGAGTGCGAGAGAGATTAAGAGAGTGCTTTAATTTGTGCAAACAATTTTGTTGTTCTTTTTTTAAGTTTTTATGCATCAAAAGAATTAGCGTTCTCTTCTTGTAACACCGGATCATGCATTTTTTTTGCGCGGACTGAATTGGCGCGAGGCCACGGAAGTGACAAAACGCTGTCAACTTTGTAAAAATTGCTTATGAATCGTTTATGAAAAAGAGCTTTCTCTTGACCGCATAAAAAAAACTACACACTGACAAACCTTGAACGACAAAAAGCTATACGACATGACAGAAAAGTCTCTTAATATCGACCGATATTTTGTTTATAAAGTACTAAACAGAAACATGCTTTTTAGCAATAATACCTTAGCCCATTAGCACTGATCACAACTGCGCCAGATCATCGCTTTTAAACGCTTTTTCGCTAACGACAAATTTTGTCACTTTTTGACAACTTCATTTCCTGGCTGCTCTAGGTTATAAAATATTCACAAAACCTAACGTTTTGAAAAAAAAACGTCAGAATTTTGTCACTCCTGTGGCCTCGCACTTAATGAACCGTACGATTATGGTTCATTTGACACACCTCTACTTTACATGCATATTTATTTTTCCGATAATATTTTTATATTAGATATTAGAATTAAAATTGAATTTCAATCCTTAATATCTAATAAGCGATTAGGACCAAAGTCTATATTAAGATAAATAAGTAAAGGTTTCCCCGGCAAACAACCACCGCAAAGCAATTGTAGCGCTGGATGGGTAAGTAAGTGTACTAAGAAGCGGCTTTGTGGTTTACTGGTAGTTTGGCCGGCTTCAGTATAGTCATGAGCAGCTTTGGTTGCTATTTGGACCATCTCGCATAGCAAGGACTTTACTATACGGGTATCAGGTAACGTTATTAGTTCATGGTTAGTGATATAATTTTTAAAATAACTACCCCATCAATATTTATCAAGTGGAGGCAGCACAAACTGCCACAATCTAATTTGAATTTAAACAACTATAGTATCTTACCGAGCGTCTTTTCACAGTCCATTAACATGATTATTATTCTAGTTCCACTATAATCCATTTCTTCGTTATGCTACTACAAGTCCCTATTTAACGTTAGTGGATAAACAACCCATGCGGAATTGATTGCAGAGATGAAATTTCGACTACGAGCACTGTGTCTGTCAAAGCATATGTTGCAACTTTTCTTTTTTAATCCGAAACTTTACCTTCCATCCTAATAGTTGTGTATGTATACACAACACTACCTACATTATTGTGAATGCAAAAGCAATCGGAACGATGTCTGATAAAGCAACACGCTCCTAGACGTTGGTAGTGTCATCGTTCTTGCGCCATGGTGCATTGTATTCAACGGTGAGAGGGATTAAGCATTCTGAAACGTGGTATGTATTAACACGCTAACATAAGACACGGTCGTTTCGGAAAGCAGCACTTTTGTGCTTTTTTTCTGTTGTAGCACTGAAACATTTATTCCATTAGCGTATGATTTTTTTATTGGCTCGTCAACCTTATTTTCATAAGCTAGAACACATAAGCCGAAATGTACCTAATCACTTCAGATTCGTTGCTGATTTAAGATGATTATAGTCATGCTAAGATTCATTTTAAACGGAATAATAAACGAATATTTTACAATATTCAGAGAATGAACAATGATTCAAATTGCACCATTTTTGAATTGTTTAAAGCGTAGAGGCGAAGGTAGCCAGCAGTGATGTACTTTCTTTATAGATATTAACTTTTTGGGTTTTTGTCGAGTTTTGGCAGTTACATTCTAACTGCAGCATACAATGATTATGGTATAAATAGGGCAAATCTGACTGTAAAAGCAATAAAAAAATAATATTCAAATCGAAATGATTAAATGTTTATTTCATCGCCACAGTTTATATTTTTAGTGTTAGTTATTGTTGATGACTACCTTTACAGGGCTATTATTTTCGAGAATCAGACAGTAATTGCATAACAAAATTAATTGTTGAAACTGATTAAATTAAATTGTTTCTAAAGCTAAAAAATCCATTAAAAACATTTTTCATGGCAAAAACTAAAAAAGTGCCCATAAAAATTGGAAAGTTTGGAACCCGATATAGGCCATATTCAATATTATACTGTCATCGAAATCATTGAATATGATATGACTGATTCAATGGATGCCAAATATTCCACCAATTTAAAAAATAACAATTGGACGCCGAGCCAAGTCACTATGTTTTTTTAGAATCCTTTCTGCATAAACCTCGACAGTTCCTGTAAAAAGATCTTTTAAGCATACAAAATTATTGTGAACAGAACAAACCGCAAACGAACTAATGTGCGCATCATAAGTAGCGAAGCATATTTTCAGCAATTAATTTAAGCAATTTTCGGTTAACGGTTATGATTAGCGCTGTATATATATATATATATATATATATATATATATATATATATATATATATATATATATATATATATATATATATATATATATATATATATATATATATATATATATATATATATATATATATATATATATATATATATATATATATATATATATATA
>SIXB01004375.1:0-17679 GCA_007018985.1 Anopheles bwambae
CGTACCCGGCCGGCCGGCGGAGTTCGTTATTATTCTTCACTCGTCAAGGTTTAGTATTCAATTAATTTCATCAACGGGCAACATCGCTCCACTCTTCTTAATCCAACAGCCCGGGTTTCGATAGCAAAGCAAAGGACGTAGGAGAGGGGAGGGCGGGCAAGGAGCTGGAGGGCATGGGTTTCGATTGCAAACGGAAGACATGGTCGCGTCGCTCCCTAGCACGGTGTAAAACCGCATGCTTCCGCTGCTGCAAGCCGCCAAGCAGGACACTTCCACCATTACCACCCTCCCCGCTTTCTCGCCACCCATTTTCCGGTCGGTCCGCCGGCGTCGTGTTGGGGTGGGATAGGCCTACCGGGTGGGTTGTGCGAGTAGCCGAGAAAATTCAATCTAGACAGTAACCGGATGAAAACTCGTCAATGCCTACGACCTACATTCCACATCTCCACACCACACAACGCATACACACAAACACACACACACACACACACCCTCTCTACCATCCTTCTACCTCCTCCCCCTGCCCCCCACTCCCTCAAGCGATGCAGAAGACACAAGAAACCAACAAACAAAAAAGGAGTGTCGACGGAGCCCGGCACAGCACGGCAAGACGCTCAAACGCGCTCGCGAATCTTACCCTCCAATCCTTCCCTCCCCGCACCCCTCAGCTAGGGTTCAGCCTCTCAGAAACAGATTACGAACACCAAAGGCGCAACACACGGTTCCTTGGCTCGGCGAGCGCACTGGGGTAGGCGCTGGGTTAGCGAAACACGTGGGCAGAATTTTAAGGCAAAACTCTCCCCCAGCTTCCTACGTACGTACGGCCGTTGCTCCTCTCCCGCGCTTGTTTCGGATTGCCGCGAAATCGGTTTTTGATCTGATTCGACGTTTGGCATTCGCCCTCCCGCTGGTGGCGGGCTGAAGTATTTATATAGATTTGTCGACGTTCTTGCCAAAAGGCTTGCCGCAAACGCTGTAACGGGCTGGACGAGCCGGAACGGCACGGCTACCCGAGGACACATTCGTCAATCTTGTCTTCAAAACGGCACAAAGAAAAACACCCACACACATACACGCGCGCGCGCAAGTTCATCCACACAGACAGGCGGGTAGAAGAGCAGAACACAAAACAAAAAGAAGTACAAAAAAACGCAGAAACCAAAACCCAAGTCCGCCGAATCTCGTCCACATGAGACCGCCACCGTTTGCTAAGAATTTTGTTTGATATTTGCTTTATTTTTGTCTCCCTTCACTTTGCCTTCTTTCTCTCTCTCTCTCTCTCTCTCTCTCTCTCACACACACACACACGCAGCTTCTGACACGTTCACGCGCTTGATCGCCAGTGTGTCCAGGTATACCGATGGGGGTACGTGTGCTGTATGCCAAATGCCATTTGTTACAAATCACATTAAATATATTCCCTCTTGGATCATCTCTCTGGTTTGCTTACATCCTCTCCTCCCCCCCCCCCTCTCATCCCCATCATGCTGGTTTTGCAATGTGTGTTGGTGTGCGCGAGGTTTTCGGTACCGATTTCCCGCCACAGGAGCGCTCCCCCGCTCTCCACACCAGGCTGACCGGGGGCTGCGCTGTGGTAGAATGATTGATATCAGAAAATTAACTCAACCTAACCGGGCTTGGGTGGCTTATCAATCCCACCAGTGATGGAACGGGGGGGGGGAGGGGGGGGAGGTAGGTTGTGGGAGATAGTACTAGAAAAAGGAAAAATTGAGATAGATTACAGTGGGTGAGCTATGTTTAAGTGTCCACTCACCTTGGATGTAAGCAAACATTTTAAATGAATTTATGCATTTCAAAGACTCTTTAGGATTTCTACCCGCTTCTGTTATTTAAAGGTTGGTTTTACTTTGGTTTGCGGTTCAATTATACACACGTATTTTAATACATATAGTAAAATCAAGGTTCACCAAAGTTTGCCTGAAAATAAGATAGTAAGGGTCCATCTAGGGACCATCCATGAATTACGTTACGCTCTCAAAGAAGAGGTTGAGATTCGAAATTGTGTTACATAGCATTCAACAAATCATCCAAAAAGCAAAGTTTTGTCATCCACGCGACCACATTATTATTTAAATTTGACCAGGGTATATTATTTAAATTTGAAAAAAAAATAATTGCGATGAAAATAAGAGTTTTTTTGTTTTAAGATTTACCAATATCAAGGAGATTGAATTCTGAAACACAAAAAATATACATGGTTTATGAAAAATATTCAAATAAATTTTTAAAAACCCCTGGAAGCCTTAAATTGGAGTAATATTTCAAATAAGTAGAAAATAATAAATATGTAAAATATAGTTAGTTAAGTTAAATATTTGACATATATTTATTATCTGTGAATCCTACGTTTTTGCCTATTTTGAATCATAATTACGTTTAGTTCAAAGGCACTATTAGGGCGATGAATTAGATTAATAAATATATTCACATATTGATTATGATTTCAATATCATAGTTTTACTAATAGTGGGATAAGAAATATATATATATATATATATGCATTTTAATGTTTAGTTGTTTTAAAAGTAATTCTTAAAGTTGCTATAACACTAATGGATATCAAAAATTTTAATCTAATATTCATATTATTTCTTTTTTATTCTTATTAATTATCAATGAATCTTAACCTTATGCACGATTACTGAACATTCATAAGGTTTAGATTATTAAACATTACTATCTATCAATTTGCTCATCCACGACGGTTAAAACAGGCGCCCAAAAAATGCTGTTTGGGTTTGAGATAAACAGGCGTTACGCGTAACGCTAGCGTAACGTAGAGGGCTGAGCCATACTTTTACCCAAAAAACTCCATATGTGCCTTGAAATAAACAATAAAATATTATGAAACAGCCAACGATGGCATTTCTTTCATCAATATGATAAAATAAAATGAATCTACACCATGCTTGTGTGTCTTATACGTACCTGTTGAATACTTTTTCCAAAAAATCGTCAAATAAAACGTTCTGTTGATGTTGCGTATTTCATGGATGACACCCTATATGTTCATTTTTCAGATTTTACGGGTGTAAATTGCCTTTTATCTGGAAAAATTCCACTTTTTGTTGATTTAATGATGAAACTTAATATATGCACTTATTATTCAAAGATTGTACGATTGTATTGTAGATTGTAAAAAAAAAAAAACAAATCATAAAATCATGAGACGAATTTAAAATTCAGTGCAATGTGGTGGAAAAAGTAAACCAAATTCCCCGACAAATAAGAAACGAAGCTGCGCTGAAGCTAACAAAAAACTAATTTAAACGTTCTTGTCAATAAAACAGAAACCTGTTGTAAAAATATGTCAAGCACTGTGCACATCATACGGAATGAAATCGCAACGAATAGAAGTAAAGAAAAGAATGAAACGTGAGTGAGCACGCGTAGGTATGCTTGGGTGTATGTACGTGTGTATGTGTGTGTGTGTGTGTGTGTGTGTGTGTGTGTGTGTGTGTGTGGTGGGGACGTGTAAAGCGATCCGTAAATGGGTAAGATAGAATTCAGCACACGACTGCTTAGCAGCTTAGCCGGCTCCGTCGAGCTGCTGCAGCCAAGGAGCGGCCGGGGGTAGCGCCGGACGACTGCCGGAAGTTTATTCGGACTCACTTACACACGAAAACACACACTGTCCACTCGTCCAATCTAACACCCGCTTCCCCCGCGCACCGGGGCTGGCCGACCCAGCTCCGGGGCAGCAGCGTTTGCTCCGGGTGGGAAAATCGAATAAATTATCCCATTTTCACGGGCGATTGATGTTTCCGTATCGGTTCGCTGGTTCCTAATTTTCCGCTGTGTAAATAAAAACTAAACTAGGGTCGGGCACCTTTGCTCGGGACGGGGAACGGTCCGTGCGTGCCGTGCAGCCAGCAGCAGCACTCGTAAAAACAAGAAGGAACACAAAGAGGGGGGAGGGGGGGAGCACAGGCAAAGAGCAGTAGAACCAACATAGCTCACGTGCTAATCTATAGATTCTTGGCAGCCAGCAGAGGCAGCAGCGCAGCGCATTTTTCGATCCCTCTGCCAGCCGGCTTATGATAAGCTATCTTTTTCCTTCCAGTCACCAGTGCGCCCTGCTCCGTGTGATCGAACATGCTGGGTGCGGAGTGGGGGGGGGAGCAAATATTCCCTCCCAGCACCCAGCTGGCAGGCGTCCGGTAAGCTTTGATTTATCCACATTTACCATGGTGATGGCGTCCTTCGCTCGCTACTCAACCCGACCGGTCATCAACAGCTGGGTTACACATACATTGGCTCCATCCCTCTCCCCCCCCCCCTCCCTCACAAACCCGAACTGACCAGCTGTGTGCACGTGTATGCACAGTCAAACGAGCAAACGATTTATATTAAATTATAATACTTACACCGATTGGATCTGGTACGAATCTGCCGTGAATGCCGGAAGACATGAAATCCAGCAACAGGGGGGGGGAAGGTGCAACGGGGGGATTGTGCGGCGAAATGGAACACGAGCTTAATCAACTAACTTTATTGCGCTCTGTTCTATACACTTCCCACACACACACACCCACACATCCACTTTCACCAAACAAGATGAACGCCAATCGACTTCGACAAGGATCGATAAGAGCGTGTCGGTATCAGAGATTTTTGCAAGACCGTTCCCGCTGGCGCACTGGCATCCGTTCATATGTGTGTGTGTGTGTATATATGTGTGTGTAGTTTATTGGGTTTCGCGTCCGGCAGGGACGGTCTTCGAGTAATTATTTGTGTAACCAATTAGCTTTCCAGGTGGGCGCACTTTAAATCAACTCTTGCGTTTTGATTGCATCGCGAACCGGTTACAGCCGGGTACGAAAACGCCTGAAGGTATGTAATGAAGAGTACAGCTTTCCATTCCCTTTTTTTTTGTACGTCGCCTTTCTTTCGCGAGTTTGTGCGAAGTGAAGCCTTGTGTGTGTGTATATGGTGCTTCGCTACTGTTTTAATCAATCAAAGTGTTGCACGTAATGTTGTTTTTTTTCTTCCTCAGCGTAGTGTAGTATTTCATGGAAAATTGTTCCTCGCAATGGTTTCTGGAAAGCTATGGCTACTTGTGCGCCTAAAAGTATGCAATATGATGTGTAGATGTAGGTTTCTCGTTAGCAGCGTTTGATGAAAAACAAACAATGGCAAATGTGCACAATATTGGCATTAAATTATCGACAAAATTAAACTAATTATGATTATTATTTATTTTAAATGTTGGTAAATATAAACCTTTGACAGAATTGTTTTTCAAAGGACTTTTGCCCCTAAATGTATGTAAAAGGGACATGCTGCATAATAAATCATGCCGAAGATTAATAACAGGGGTCGTTTTAAGCTTCTGAAGCTGCCGGTACGTTTCTCAATGAAGATATTGCGTGTAAACTGCCAAGTAAAGCAGCTCCATATGCTCTCACTGTCCCTCTAATGAACCGGCCCTTCTTGAAAGTAAATGCTCGGGCTATCCAAGATCAAACCCAGCGTATACAGTGCTAAAAAGCTTAAAAGGATTCGTCTGCAACTAATGATTTGTAATTCATTGAATGTAATTCAATTGAGCTGGAAAATTAAATACAAAGAGACTTACATAATTATAAGGTAAAGGGGTTGCATACTTTTAGGCGCCTCTAGCTGCCATAAAATAGCCCGATTCAACATGAAATGTTAATACTCGACTGGCACCAATTAATCTAACATTAGAGGAAAGAAATACTTCAAAGTATAATCGGTATGAATGTGACTCTTTCGTAAGCTAAACATTTTAAAAGCGAATATTTTATTGAAATCCATTCAAAGAGATTGGAACTTGATATTCTGTTATTATTATTGCAGGCATGCTTCTTTCCACACGTCACATTTGGCATCAAAAAAACAAAAAGGTATACAAATCAAAATGCCAAACAAAGGTCGAAGCAAATAACTCAAAACAAAAAAAAAAAAACTCTAAAAGAAGCAAGCCGAGACTGAGTCAATATCTGTGAGTTTTTTTTTTTTTCATATTATTATTATTGTTCGGACCTGCATTCCTGTCCTGCTGTGACATTGTTTTTCACCTTCGTGGCTCATGGAGTCGCAATAATAACATCTGTCACGGATTCGAACTTCCTGTCCTTGCAGCAGCAGTATCTGCTGCTGTGTGCCAAATGTGCCAAACAAACAAACAAACCGGGACAAACAAACAAACAAACAAACCGTAGTACTCGCCGAAGTAGCCAAAACAAGCAAATGAGCGACCCGTTAATTAAAATCAATCAGTGCAAAGTGGAGGGATGGCACTTTTTGGGCTCAGCTTTCCCGGCCGGCGGGAGCGGAAAAGTGGAAAAGGCACACTCAAAAAAAAAAACACACACACATACACAAACAAAGAGTCTCTTGCGTGTCTGTCGGTGGAAGATTAGCGCACGGACACACAGACAAAAAAACACACACACACACACAAAACTGTAGATGAAAAGAAAAACACACCGCCAGCGAGTGGAATATTATTAGTTTCATTGAGCGGCCACGGGACACGCGGTGTGCAATCGCCATTCGTTTGGGCGAAAATATTTACCCTTCGCAACAAAATGCCATCCCACGACCATCGGCACACACACACACACACACACAGGACCGAAGGGGAGACAAGGCCAAAGATGCCTGTGCCGGGAAGCAGCAAACAACCGCCCCGAACGGGGATTGATTTATTTATTTGTTTGCGAACCATCGGACGGCGGGCAAACTCGGTGTGATTTGAATGTCTCATATTTTTCTTGCGACACACAGCGTGCTGCTACCGTTCAATTGCCACCCACCAGTGGGAGGGAGAGGCTGAAGGGGGGAGGGGGGGGGTGGGTGGAAAATTTACGCTCACCACAGCACCAGGCGACAGCACTTTCGAACAACAGCAGCAGCAGGAGCCGCCGCAGAAACACAAAATAGGCGAATCATCAACATCAAAGCTGGATGGATAGCGTTTTTTGTGTTGTTGTGTTGTTGTTTGTGTTTGCTTGCAGTTGTCGCTTCCCGCTTCTTCTTATTCTTCTGCTGCTGGCGGGCGGAATAAGCATCGTTTGCTCAAACAACCCCGTGATCCCGAAAGGTCTCGAGCTATTTGTGCAGCTACGGCGGTACGGTTTCGGTTTCGTCCTTCACCCGGATACACGTCCTCCATTGCTGCGCGATTGCCAGTGCCAATAGTGATTGAGATCGCGCGCCGCAATTGTCGCGGCAGCCCGCCGCTTGGGAAGGCATCTGCCGCAATATGTGTTATTGGAGCTTGGGGTGGGAGGTAGGGGATGAGACGATTAGTGTGTTTGTGTGCGAGTTTTGGGTGCTCGTTTCGTCACTCACTCTCTCTCTCTCTCGTCTCTTGATACCAGATCATAGTGTTTCAGGAAACCGGAAAACGAAACCAATTGCAGCGAGCAAAAAACAAAATGTTTTCATGATAAAACGGCACGAAAACAACAACTTTGTTCCACTGGTTGTGCTTTCCTATGATTTTCTGTTTATTTTTTGTCTTGTTTTGTGCAACATCAAAATAAACACTACAAAAGCAGCGCACTGCTGTGCGTTCGTTTACCCATGGGCTGGAAATGAAATGGTGCACGTGCAAGATTAACCGGAATTAATATTCATGGCCGCTGCGCTACGCATTCGGTGCCCGCCCACGCACACATGCACTACGCTGTTTTTTTTTCTTTCTTTATTGATTCATCATTTACACAAAGAGATCTGTATGTTTGTTCCAGTCTGATACAAATGAGTTGTTTTTTTATCGGGGAAAAAGGCTACAAAAGCAATAAAACTACACTAGAATCAGTTGGTTTTTTCTCATTTCTCAATGGCATCGAATAAAGTGCCCTTAATATTCAATCAATTTTCAAATTACTAATAGTAGGTGATAATATTATACTAGAAATTCACACGAAGCTGACGCAACATTTAACAGACAAATTAAAATTTAAATTAAAAGTATAAACAGACATACAGCTATCAGAACAGTCATACTGGGAAACTGGATTGCTTTTTTTTATCTTCGCTGTGCTGTAACAAGCTTTTGACTAGGGTACAGAGCTTAAATTATGCAAACTATGCAATCGATGCCCTTAAAAATTATTTCCACATCGAATAAAACACTCTTGCTTTTAATATGTGTTTAATTAACGAAAATTCTATGCTCGATTCAAGATAAACTCAATTTAAAAAGCCATAAAACATTCATCGTGCATACCTTTGGGCGCATGGCTCATTAAGCGATGTTTAAGCTTCAATCAAATATTTCAATTTTGAAAAACCCATTCACCATTTGTAATTTGTACATATTGATCAATTTATTTAAATAGTATTCAAGGAATTGGTTCGCGATTAGGAAAGCATGTTTGCCACAAAATACAAATATGTTGTTTCGTGTTGGCTGATCGGCAGCTGCAATGTAGATTTATGGGGAAGTTCTAACGGTTGAGAGTAACTTATTTAATTTGTTTCTTCTTTTTTTACAAAATTCATAGCGAATTTTAAAATATAAAAAACAAACAAAGGTTCACAGCCGCCTAAATGTATGCAATGGAATATTTTAAACCGTTTTATCTTATAAATCATTGTAATTCTAGGTACAAAACAGTTAATCACACAATTAATGTAATTAGTAAAAATGTCGCTAAATTGCATACATTTGGGCGCATTTTATATCATGTTTATATTTTTTTATACATTTTTCTCTACCGGAGATCTTTTAACCCCTAAATGTCCCCTTTTTACAGCTAGGTGTAGATGTTTTTGCACTGCAGATCGTACTTTTCTTTTTTTAACTCTTTCCTTTTAAAATGATTTCGTCCTTATCTTTGAGATCGAAAGTTTTCAAATAAATAAGTACATAAAAAATAATTAAATAATAATAAAACTAGTTTTCATCCAATATCAGAAAAAAATTGTTCCCTGATAATTGCATACATCTAGGTGCTGAAAACAATCTAGAGCGAGAGCACAAAAGGAAATTTTACACAGTAGGAATGTGTTTTTTGTTTTTTACGTACACTAGCAGTTCAATTATGGCGGGGACTGGATTTGCACCAGATAATGCTACCCACCACTTCCCGGAACGGTTGAGCGAAGCTGAATCATTTCACCAAAGAAAACAAAACTCAAACAGAAGTTAAACAATCAAACACCACCAGGCGGAGAAAAAGATGCCATAAACAAATAAAAGCTAAACCTACCATTTTCCGGCGCGTCTTGGTTTTCTAGTGGGGGGAAGCGACGCAAAGGAAACCCGTAAACAGGTTTCGCTTTTATTTAACGCTTGCCCCCGCTTCAAAAATGTCCTTCCATTGCTCGCTTTCTTCCGGCTCAAAAGCCACACACATAAATCGGGGCTGACGCGGGGTGCGGCACTTTGGTGTTTGGTGCTAATATTTTCTCGCAGGAAGACAAAAAAAAAACAACAGTCGACAAATTGTGCGGATTATCGGGGGTGAATCAAAATTGATTTCCGACATCACGCTGCTCTGTCTGTTGCCGTACGCGCTTGCCGCTCACCTGCGGCCCGTGTGGCAGTTGGTGTTTGCACGCTTGTTATTTCGTGGATTCGCAACCAACAACAAAAAAAAGAACAAAATTTTCCAGGGAGCCGTGCGTACGATCTCAGTCTCGAGCGCCGGCGACAAAGATAAACCATCTTCGCGAACCTGTAACGAAACGGATGCTTAAACACCGTCACAAAGACATTCCCGTGCGGGTGGTACACAACCATCACGCGCGAGCGTTCGTATAAATCAGGAAAATGGGGAACAGTGGAAAAAAGCGATAAACTAAAGCCCCCCGGAAGGGCATGAATGTAATACCGACACTGAGCACACAGCAACGGCAGCAACAACAACAAAAAAAGCCACTGCACCCGTTTGCTGAATGGAGCAGCAATCGCAAACGCGGGATCGCGCGGCTCGATTGCCTCGTAAACGGATGAAACCGATACGCCACGGCCTGTTGATCCGGCGCCCACAACCCTGCCTAAAGTCTTAAACGCCTTCGAGCAGCCCGCAAACACAGCGAAGACGCCAAAGGCAGCAAAAAACAACACACTGCTAGCACCGCTCGTTCGCAAAACGATTTCGCCGGATGCGCAACTACCCAGCAGACAACTGCAGCACAAGCATGGACGCGAAACGTGATTCACTGTTTGCCGTTTGTTCCCGCGCAGGGGGTGCAGGTGAAAAAATTAACAAGAAAAAAAAACTCTCTCACACACACACACACCCCCACACAAAGAACAAGAGAGGCACTTTTTTTCGCTGCCTGCTGTTGGGAAGGCTCGTTTTCCAGCCCAAGTCCGCCTTGTTCGCTTCATCTGTAATCATAATTTTCTATGAAATAGTAAACATTTCATGCATATCGGATGTGATGGAGCGCATCGTATGCACTGCTGACGGGAGCAATACGGGGGACGTTGGGGGTGGGGACTACACCCGTGATCTTGATCTGTGGGACGGTGTGCTTCGGGAATCGGGGCCCCGGCCCAGGACAGGACGCCCTAAGGGTGTGCAAAGAAGTGCACCGTTTGCAATCGCCGACGCTCCTGGTTGTGCCGACACGTCCTGCAACTGACACGCGGCTTGGTTGCCGAAAAATGGGACGGCGCCCAAGCTGCAATGTAGGTTTATGGGGAAGTTCTAACGGTTGAGAGTAACTTATTTGATTTGTTTCTACGTGTTAAAAAGCGAATTTTAAAATATAAAAATCAAAAAAGGCTAATAGCCGCCTAAATGTATGCAAAGTAATATTTCATACCCTTTTATCTAATAAATCATTGCAATTCTAGATACAAATCAGTTTATCACACAATTAATGCTAACAGAAATGAAATTAGCTTAATTGCATACATTTGGGCGTATTTTATCTCATAATTACATTTTTTTATATATTCACCCAGTGCACTTGTCGAATGTCCAAGTAAGCCGAACTTTACCAGACAACCCAAGAGACCCTGCTGAAGGTGCCGTACGCATCACCCGCCGGCTACGGCTGACAATCAAACGTCACACGTAGTTTCTACGGCGGGCACCCCGTAGCACGCCCATCGTGTTTGCCCTTGCACCGGCTGCAGCGACTTACCTGAGCTCGGGGGTGTTGCGCTGTTGCGAGTAAAGGTTACACGGTCGGTTCCGAGCCAGGTCCGTCCCAGTGCCAGGTTTGGCTCAACCACACAACAAGTGCGAGCAAAATGGATTAGTTTAAATATTTCACAAATCACAGACGAATAGCTGCGGTGGGTGCAAATAGCATCATATCTTAGCAAAGCACTATCACACATCTATACACACACACGCACATTGCCATACATAGGTTAAAGATGGTTTACTTGGGTAAAAAAGTGTACCATTCTCTGGAAAATTTTCACCCTGTAAACAAGCGCTCTTAGTGTTAGCATGTTTGTAGCACAACTGGAACGCGTGGAACAGTTCAATGGTCGGTAATTCGGTCGCTCATTTTGGAGCAGTGTTTGAATAAAAACAAATCAACAACAAACACCCTGCTTGACATTGACCTTTCAGTAGCTAACAGAGAACAAACGGGTGTGTTAAACATATTCAATTTTATTTAATTGCACCATTAACAGCATTCCAGTTATTAAAAAATGAAAAAATCATTTACGCCTAAATGTATGCTATTTACCAGTTTATACCGTTTGCTTATTTAATAAACCCAGCCTAAAGCGCCTAAAGGTATACATACAAGGATAAATTTGAAACGGTTTTTTATTTTGTAAACAGTTGTTATATCTTAATTTTAATCTAAATCTTACAGGGTTTCCCACGATTCGTCAGTTCCCATAATTTTTTGGGCTCGACTCACGACTTATTCATCGCTTCCCATAGATTTTTGGTTCGTTCCCATAATTTATTGGTATCGTCCTATTGGATATCAATACAATTGCACCAACAAATTCTGGGAATCGGCCAAAACATCGTGGGAACGCACCAAAAACATATGGGAACCAACCAAAAATTGATGAGAACCAACCAATAAATCGTGGGAACCCTTTAATATTAATCTAAAAATTCATAATTTATCCTTACTCTTATTAAGCACCTGATGGTATTTCAACTAGATTTCAACTAAATAACTTGCTTTAGTGTCTGTTTATACACAAGAGTTAGGAGCTGCGGCAGCTGCAATGCTATAATTAGCGAATATAATAATTAGCGAATTGAACCATAACAAGAGATGATAATGCTATAATAAGAGTGCCATAATTTGGCGGCCATCAACGCGTTGGTTGGTGTGCGTGAAAGGGCAACAGCAGAAAGGTGATCGCCCGAACAGCGGCAACCTTCTTGCACGAACGGCAACGGCAGCGATCGGACGCGCGCGCAATCCGCTTAGTTTTTAAGTTGTTTGTTAAAATAAAATTATATGTAGAGTAATACCGCAACGTCCAACCCTAGACTGATCAGTGTCTGCTACATCAATTTCATTGTAGCGCCTAAATTTATGCTACAAGACGATTTATTCCAGTTGTTTGCAGTTGAGGGAACATTTTGTTGTAACTGTTAGTGAAAATTGCATAACTAAATTATTGAAAACGCGCCACCAAAGCAAATAAGCAATAAAACATTATACACCAAAAAATGCATGCATTCAGGCGCATTGCAATGCCGGCAATGATTAATCTTTACTTTTACATTTGGAAGGAAATAAAAACGTGCAAAAACTTTTAGCTATAAATCATTCATTTCTTGTATTGGATGACAATCATAGACTTCGATTCCAAACCAGACTCAGCTCATTGAACTCCACAGTGAGTGCC
This sequence comes from Anopheles bwambae, assembly GCA_007018985.1. Classification (NCBI taxonomy): domain Eukaryota; kingdom Metazoa; phylum Arthropoda; class Insecta; order Diptera; family Culicidae; genus Anopheles; species Anopheles bwambae. The sequence goes on from SIXB01004375.1 coordinate 12,800, forward strand.
TTTACAATTTGCCATACTATGCACGACCTTACAATGTAACACTTATTGAAGCACACCATTATCTAAACCCTGCCCGAAAAATTCGTCCTGCTAGCAGGACAGTCATCTAGAACATTTTGCGGTGCCTCTCGTCATCGTTGTCGTTATCGTCGAGCGGCCACATTAATACCCCTACCCTAACGTCGTTATTCGGGCAGCAGCACACGTCATTTACATACTCGTTACCGCACTCGAAGCTCGGATGTCAATGAAATAAACATTTCTACCGTCGCTACGAAAGCCACAAGCGCCCGGGGGGGGGGGGGGGGGTGAAGGAATGTTTATAGATAAATTTTCCAGATCGCTCCCCCTCCTCTCCCACCCTCCCGACCGTCCGTTCTCCCTCCACCTGCCCCTTCAAGCTCCCCTCCATCCCACTGGTATTGCAAAGATGAAAATTAAGTCAGAGCGCACCCCCCAGGGGCATCGCATTCGACATCATCAATTCAAAATGGATCCGTTCCCACAGCCCCCTACCCGGATGCTCTTCCCCGATTCGGAACCAATCAATCGAACCCGAATTTTGATTTGGATGACTTCATTCACCGGCCCAAATCTCTTGCTTTCCTTCCCTTTCTCGTTCTCTGGCGGTGGCACACAAGGTCGGATCGGATATCGGTGAGTGAAAACCGTTTCCGTCCGGTAAGCAACCCCCAGTCATACAAACACACACACACACATACACTCCGTCACAATGACATTCAGGTATTGGCACAAAAACCCATCCCCTTGCCCGGTCAACCCCTCCCCGGGCAGTAGCCCCTGGGAGGAAAACAAAGGGATGTTACATTATTTATTTTTATTACGATTTCTTCCCTCAGCCCAGTCCCACCTGCTTCTTGAAGGATGGTCGGAAAATTTCCGGTTTAACGAAAAATCAATCACGGTAAAAGCACGCGCTCACACACACATTCCCCCACACCCTGCAACACACATGGAAAAGCGATCAATTCAACACTAGCAGCATCCGCCGGGACACTCTACGGTCGCCGGGCACGGGCTGACGCTCGGGAAACTCGATGAAATAAATCAATTTTTATTGCGGAGAAAAATATAGCGATTGCTGTTAATTCCCACTGTGTGTGTGGGGGGGGTGGGTGAGTGCACCACGGCCACGGGAGACTGTAAAACCTCAGGGTGTGACTTCCGGGCGGGCCAGCAGCCGATGCTCGATTGCCGGTGAAATATCCCATTACAGCTGCAATTGTTTGAATATTTGACAAATCACGAGTGACTGTGAAAGCCGCGGTGATAAACTGGGAGCAGTTAAAAGAAACAAAACGCAAGCGCGTGTATTACTAACCCACAGTGCATTTTAAACAGCGTGAAGGCAAAGTCACCCTCAGCCCGATCAGGAAGCAAAATTGGACAAAATTTGTAAAAACTAGCGCCTAAATGTATGTACCGTGGAAAGCCTAAATGTATGCATTCCACGCTACACCTACAAGCTTAAGCATTAAGTGGACTATGCAAACGTGGTCCTTTCTTAAATTAAAAATCTAGCAAAACCTTTGATCAAACGATTACTGCAACAAAAAAAAACTCCCAACACTCTTGACTCATTTTCCTCACCACATTTGCTCACTGTTCGCGTCAGCACGTGGTCGCAGGGCATTAAAAGTTCCAACGACCACCAAATCGACGACAAGCACTAGAAACATGATACCGAAATCGAATCGAAACGTTGGAAAAAAGGGGTTCATTTGTCATCTCGAGCACGGGGCACGCCGTTAGCAATTCTAAATCGATTCGATTTTGTTTCGGCGATCGGCTGCTTTACACATTTTTATGCGAACTTCGTTATGCGCGCAGGCTGAAGCAATACTGGCGCTGAAGCAAAACAAAGCACCCCGGCTTCATTATCGTCACCATGAACCGATCGAGTGGTATGGGCAAGATTTGCGACCGAATGGTGGACCGATGGACGTTCACGATACACCCAGTTCAAGAATAAGCGCATTTTTGTTTAAATAAATTTCATTACTGTTATTCCATGCAAGGGACATCCCATTAAGCTTTCAACCATTGGAATTTAGGAGGAGTGATATCATTAAAATTTATTTAAAATCAATTCACGAATGGTCTTGAGCGGCCGGCCCATCGGAAACACTCGCTGAGCGTAAGCTGCCGCTGCTGATGCTGCTGCAAATGCTTCCCGGGAGTCGTTGGACGGTCGTTGGACGGGATACTTTAATGATCGGAATAAAATGTGGGGCATTAAGAGAATCATTTAAATCCGGCCACCCAGCCAGTACGGTAAATCGAAGGGGCGTTTTTTTTCTTTGCTTTTGCGACCCAGTGAGCCGTTAATTAGTTTCTACATCAGAAGATGGCAGCATTTTGCTTCCGGAATGTGTTGAAAAATCGATTACTGGTTCGGCCTGAGCGGTTGCCATAAAAATTGCCTACATTTAGGCGACCCGAGTAACGTAGCTTTGCAGCGTTACCAAAGTGGAGCGCATTTTTTGTGTTGAAGTTTCCACGCAAAGTACTCCTACTGGTGCAGAAGTATCGTGCAAGCCACCATAAACTTTGCATACATTTAGGCGATGAGTGTAGCTTAGCATGCTGCGAAGCGTTACGGCGCAACAAAAACGTGTTTGAGAGATTAATTTGCACCAAAAATTACTCCACTCGTTCGGACGCATCAAACTCGTTATTGCTGAACTGAACGATGTCGCGTAAGAAAACACTCCCGTCGATCGGATTCAAGCGTCAACCTTCCGCGGGGCATCAATTTCCACCCATCAATGATTCATGAGCGTTTCGGGGAAAAAGAGATACTCTCGCTTACGCCGCGCGTCTTGGTACCGTACGAGGGAGCATGATTTGGGATGCGAATTTTTGCAGCTTAAACGAACACACACACACATGTTCGCTTAGGAATGCCGTGACAAACTCCCAGCCAGCTGATCTGGCTTCCGAAGCAGATGGAAAGGAACCAACAACGCCACAGCGTGCAGCAACCGTACCGTCCTGTATCGAAATGACGGAATATCTTCTGGCGAATAAAGCATCCGCGCTACATGGTCACGTCCCCTCCCGTACAAGAATGCTAAGTAGGGGGGAGAGGGGGAAGGATGGAGAAGGGGGCAAAGTGAAAGAGATTAAGTCAACTTGACGGGACGAAGCTCGGGCCCGAAGTAGCCCAAGTGACTCCGCAAAAATATTGCATCAACTTGCTTATATTGACATTAAACTTTAATCTACCATACGAACGACCACTCGAGCAACGTATCTCAACCTTATTTACGACCGCCAAGCATGCAGACAGACAGGCAGCCCGGCTAGGCAGCGAGCAGGGCAGGCAAGTAAGCAATGCAAGGGGCGAAACAATTTTTGTTTCGTTGTTCGCCTTTCCTTCTTTCTTTCTTTTTTCGCTTTTCGTTGTTATAAACGTCCAGCAAATGCAAAAAGGAAAGGAGCGGAAACGTGAAGCACCAAAAGCTTACGCTCGCGGAGAACAAAATCGTTCCACCGTGTGGGTGTGTGCTGTTTCCGTGTGCTTGGAAAATAAAAGAGCGAATGATACTCGTGTGTACACGGGTAAAAGAAGCAAAAGAAGCGGATTTGCGTTATGTACGAGAGGTTGGCAATGTGGGGGGAAAAGGGAGCGAGAGGGATTTTGGAAAGAATGCCAGAGCAAAATGGAGGATGAAGAACTTCTGGTACGCGAAACTTGACACGAGCGTAGAATAGAGAATATTCCGAGCCCATATTAACCAAACACTCGCCTCTCCTTTGCTGCTAAATCTGCTTATTTTTTCTCCTGTCTCGCGCTCTCTCTTTCTCTCTTTCTTTCTCTATCTTGCTCTTTCTATGTTTTTCCTCTTTCTCTTTGCACTTCTGGTCATACGCCTGGGGAGGTGGGATTCATTCTGCGTACCGGCTTTGGGGGGGGGGGGGAGCGGTAGCCGAGTGTTTTGTGTATAAGTAGCCACTTATGTTTAATGCTCTTTTGAATGACACCAATAAAATAACGAAACATCGGTCACGGCGCTGGTCGGGGGTGTGCCGTACGAAGGGGTGTGCGGAATCCGTAGCGGAAGCGAAGCATATCCCGAGCACGCCTAGAAACGACACCGTGGCTCATCCCGTGGCAGCGAAAAGGGCTGCATCGTTGGCTCCGTCGCCGTTCGCCTCTTTTCGCCGTTCCGCTTTCGCCGGCAGGGCTTCGACGTCGAGCACGTACTCAATCATTTCCGTTTGACTCAACGATGAGGCATTCGCCCGCCGTTGCCATTGCGATCGTTGGCACTTCTCTACTTTTATTTTTCTTATGCTTCCTCTTCTTGAACATCTCTCCCCTTGCGAGCAGAATGAACGACGAACGAGCAGCGGAAACATTCAGGTAATTGGTCCAACTACTACTTTACGGCATGGGACGCCAGAAAACTCCTTCTCGCGCTCTTCCTCTCTCTCACATACACACTATCTCTCTCTCTTTCGCTTTTCCCCGTTACTTTATGCGATCGATCTTGTCGGCAAAGCTGGAAATAAATTGCATCAAATTTAAATCAACTAAATGTATCCTCCTTGCACAAGGCTACACACTGACACTAGGTGGCGTGTCTTATGTGCGTCTCCCACTGTTTCCCGGGAGCCACTTACTCTGCACGCTTCCAGGGGCGAAATCGATCGTCCCGGCGGGTCGATCCATAAATCAAACTGCAGCGCGCGGCTGCCCGATTTTCGCCGCGCTAATTTGCATAATAGGCCGTGTGGCAGTGATTTCGCATTATTGAATTGTAAATCTGCCACACGGCAAAGCGGCAAGTTCGATTACAGCTCGGCGGATTTGCTTGGCCGACTGCGCCTAGATGTATACTTTTCTGTGTTGC
>SIXB01004376.1:0-17595 GCA_007018985.1 Anopheles bwambae
CTTTGTTTTATTTCTTAACAATAATTGTTGATGCTGTTAAGTACTACACAATAATTTAATGTTGTGAACAATAACTATTAATGTTTTTCGCTGTCTTGACGATTTTAGTACAGGACTGCTCTGTGTAGTAAGAGCAATGTTATTGAATGAAGAAAAACTGCAATAGCACGAGAAATTGATTTTCATCCCGGCGTTTGTATGGCCGGTGCCCACTGTGCACTGGCGACCACAGGGGCAGCCGAGCACACACTCTCGGCGACAAGGAAGGTCGTCGGGCTGCAGCCCCAGCAACGCCAGCAGCACCACAGGCGAGGCAGCTTTCCGCCTTGCTGCTGGATCTTCGGATGGGCGTCACATCCGCCCATGCTGCAGCCCCAGCTTCATCGGGCGAGGACACATTCCGCCAAGCTGCAGCAGCAGCAATGCAAGGATCCATCGGCGACGAGCAATACCGCCCGGCTCGAGCTCAGCACATCAAACGAAATAGCAGACCGACTTGCCAACGCAGGACGTAATAACCCGGCCTGCTGTCATAACACTCTTCCACACCGTGATTTCATTCGCCTTAACAAACCCATCATCACCAATAGCTGGAATGGTCTATCTGGGATAATGTCTGCTGCGGTGGTCTTCAGGTGTAGATGAAGCGAGGTGCGTGCTGGAAGAAGGTGCTGCGGATGGTCATGTGTTTGGAGGAGGCGAAGTTGACGAGCCGAAGCCCGTTGCCATTCGTCAGCTGGTGGGCACTGAAACTTCCTATCGTCGGTTTAAATGCCTCCTCCTGTCCGACCTGAGCATTAAAATCCCCTATGACAATTTTGACAACGTGTTGTGGGCAGCGGTCGTACTCCCTCTCCAACTGCGTATAAAAGTTGTCTTTATCGTCATCGGTGCTCTTAAGATGCGGATTATGCACATTTATAATGCTCAGATTGAAGAACCTGCCGCGTTCGAAATATCTTGGTTTCCATTCGTTGCATTTGGGGCTTTCTAGGGGTGACTTTCAAGGCTTCTCCCCTAACCTCCTGTATCGTCGGAGGGCCTACGCATCCTTGATTAATGTCCCTTAGGATGCCAGGACAGAAGGGACAGCCAGCCGCCCCTAACATGGAGAACAGACGCTGGCCCACTCCCCCCCCCACCCTCCCATCACGCTCAATTTAGTCATATAACCTATCCTCCCAAGGAGTTGGGTTTCCCCGTGGACCCAAGCCCAGATTATTGGAGAGATATGTTCTGTACGCCGTGGACGTATTGGGTCGAAGTAGGGTATGGAGATTCTATATTAACCTTCAAGAGGTGTCAGAACATACCCCTATCAGTGCGGTATTGCTACGAACACTGGCAACAGAACCCCATCTGGTCACACAGATATCCAGGGAAACGAAATAGCAGACCGACTTGCCAACGCAGGACGTAATAACCCGGCCTGCTGTCATAACACTCTTCCACACCGTGATTTCATTCGCCTTAACAAAACCATCATCACCAATAGCTGGAATGGTTATTGAGTTAGCAGCGGTCGCTCTTACCTGAGAATCATCAAGACCACAACACCACCATGGAAAAACCATCCATCACACCTTGGTGGTGGCCTTGACCAGAGAATCCTATCACGGTTTCGAATAGGACACACCCGGCTCACCCACACGAAACGGAAATGGAAAATTGAATTGAGTTACGCAGATGCTTTTCGATACATTTTGAATGCCAACATGACTTGGCATTGTGCTGGTTTGTTTGGAAAACTTGGTCTAATAATCAAAAACGTATGAATGGTGATGTAAGCAGCTTCATAAAATACGATAAGATTTTACAATTGAATGCATTAATTGTTTAGTTCTTTCCTTGGGGTGCAAATGTGTCCCGCGGTCACCAAATAAACGGTGCGCTAAAACGAAATTTGCGCGAGCTACCGTAAAATCCAAAGGTAGCTGAAAGCGATCCAAACGTTGCTGAAAACGATCCAAACGTAGCTGCAAATGATTCAGACGTAGTTGATTGCGATCCAATCTCATGGATTGCGATCCATAGCAACCGGATAAAGATTCAGAGGAAAGTGAGAACAGGTGTAAGTTACTGATAGCCAAGCCTATTAGTGGTACAGGAAGGCTTTGAAGGCAGGAAGGCTGGTCGTCGCATCAAAAAAGTTTAAAAAATGCTAGATAATAAATTAATGCTTTATATTAATCCAGATTCTGTTCTGAAGACTTGCATCCAGTGGCGGTAAGCAAAGTAAGCAATTGCGGGGGGCCCCGTCAATGAGGGGCCCCGGAATCTTTAGTACATAATCCATAACAGTTGATAGAATATGGCACTGTATTAGCAAGGAGGGCCCCGTGGGTTATGGACGTTGGGGCCCCGCGCTACACGAACCATAAGCACCCCCCCCCCCCCCATGTTACATAATCAAAGACGGATGCCGAGTACCCCCGGTAATCATGTACAAAGGGGCCTCAACAACTCTTACTGCTTAGGACCCCCGAGACTGTAAACCCGCTACTGCTTGCATCCCTTGCTACAAATTTTGTAGACAGCTACCAAGCCAAACCTAGCCATCATGCGGCGGTACCACTTTCCTGGGAAGTTGATCCGGCTGTTAGAGGCCACCATGGATGGGGTGCAATGCAAGGGGAGACTATCGAACTTGACGTCGGAATCGTTCGAATCTCACAGGGGTCTGAGGCAAGGTGACGGACTTTCCTGTCTGCTTTTCAACATCGCCCTGGAAGGTGTCATTCGAAGCGCGGGGCTAAACAACGACATCCGTGGCTTCGCGGATGGCATTCACATCATCGGCAGGACCACAGCGATGGTGTGTGAGGCGTACACCCGACTCAAAGCGAAGCAGCAAAAATTGGATTGAGAATCAATGCGACGAAGACGAAATACCTGCTTGCCGGCGAATCAAACCATCTGGGAAACAGTGTTTAGGGGCGCCACAAAAGTGGTCCCTAATTTTTTAAAAGATACGCAACACGCTTGGCGAACTACGTTTAGGTAGAATTCGATTTATTTTTTTCTTTTAAGCCGCGGAACGGTGAGTTTGGGAGAGACGCGAAAATTAGTGTTGTTCGTTCGAGAGTTGCCGGAGAAGAAGTGTTGGGTAAGCCGGACGGATATGCGCGTGTCGATGTGGAAACGTTTAGGACGAGAGAGAGCGTGTATGGAGCAAGCCACCGTTTTTATAGCTGCGGTGAAGCATGCTACCACTGTTTGTCCTGCTCTAGCTTTGTGTGCAGTCCCTGCCTAACTAGCCCGTTAAACATTTTGGTCGGTAGTTCTAGGTGTGCGCACCAGATGGCGCTCTGGTCGCTACAAGTGTATTAGTGGACGGCGACAATCTCAAGGTAGTACAGGAGGTTTGCTGTCTTGGGAGGGTCGTTACCTCGAACAAGGACATCAGCTGCGAAATCCGGAGACGCATTGTGCAGGGGAATCGTGCATACTATGGAGTTCACCAACTGTTGATATCCAGAAGATTTCGAGCCCGCACGAAATGTGAGACATATCACATTGATTCGCTTAGTGGACACGAGTCCTGGACCATCCGAGCGGACGATGCAAACGCTTTGGAAGTGTTTGAGCGACGCATCCTCCGGACCATCTTTGGCGGTGTGTTCGAGCATGGAGTGTGGAGGAGAAGGATGAACCACGAGCTTGCTGTGCTGTACGACGAACCGAACATCCTGACGGTGGCGAAGGCTGGTAGCCCACGAAGAAGGTGTTCGATAGCGATTCCCAGTTCGGCATAAGGCGCAGGGGAGCACAGCGAGCTCGATGGCAGGATCAGGTGAAGCGATAGCTGTCGGAGATCGGGTGTCTACATGGATGGGAGGCTGCAGCCAAGGACCGAGCACCCTGAAGAATGATTGTTGACCGGGCCATGTCACACCGACGTGCTCAATCGTGAGCAGGCCAAATTTGAAAAATGTGTCCATCTTAAGTGTACAATTTCCAATTTCCCAAACTCTATCGAAGAGGAACACGGTCAGGTGAAGTTGCCTACATACAACGATTACTTCAATTCATTTCATGAAGGCAAGGCGATACAAAAACAAAATGACAACTGAAAAATAACGCTTGTCAAACAAAAACTTGGAAAACAAAAAAAAACTGAGAAAAATTCACAAGAATTCAAGTTAATTTGTTGATTTGCACTAGTTTGCAATAAAAAATATCAGTATTGTTTGAATTTGTCTGCCCCAGACGGTGTATAGCGTATAGAGTTCCATCTGGAACACACACCTAGAACATCTTCTGCTTTGGCACAACAATCGTTGTCGGCCAAGGCCTGCTTGTACTACTTTTGGGCTTGACTTTCAGTGACTTATTTATTTCCATAGCAGGACAGTTAGTCCTACGTATGGGGCACGTTCCAGTCGGGGCTTGAACCCATGACGGGCATGTTGTTAAGTCGTACGAGTTGACAACTGTACCACCAACCCGCCCAACCTACATCTACAGACCCAAAAAAGCGAACTAAAACGAGAAAAACAGTGGTAGTGATATGGCATTATGACCAATATTGCCATAATCCGAAATCATTGTGCACGGTTTAAGCGATAGCGGACAGTCTTGACATGCTGTCAGATTCAAATTAAAGGAATGCGCAGCTTACGCTGCGCTTGATTCAGCGTCCAAGCTCCAACCAAACTCAACGTGTTTTATTCTGACCGCGCGGCTACACGAGGTGAAATATACAGCAAAATGAACTATTTGACAGGCGAAATATCTGACGGACAAACCATCACAGCAACCAGCTGATGTGCAATGTAAACAAATAACGTGCACAAAATCGTAATTAAATCCATTAAATAACTTCAATATCGAGTACTTCGTCAATTTTATATTATTTTATATTATTATATTATATTATTTTTAATAGAATTTCGAAAGCGGATGTTGTGTCTCCCCCAACCCTTAAGCTGTACCTGTCAGATATTTCACCTGTCAAATAGTTCATTTCGCTGTATATTTCACCTCATGTAGCCGCGCGGTGATAGCTGGAAAGAACATAACAGTAGCACGCTTCCGCGTCTTGATTATGGTACAAACAACCACCACTAATACAGCTTTTGTATGAGCCATACACTTAATTTTTGCGTCGATCTCAAGTCTACCGTTACATGACTTTCAACCGTTGTCAGAAAAAGTGAATAAATCCATCTTTCCGCATCGTAAAACGTATCCGCTCCTTTTTGTGAATTCTCTTTAAAAAAAAAAAGTAGGTGCCACAAACAAAGTAGGCGCCACTAAAGGTATAACGAAATTGGTCGACCGAAAAAAGAAGCATTAAAAAAAGTTACGAGGCTAAAATTCATCTGTAAAATTTTTCGTTACGATGGTTTTTTGATGTGTCTGGCATCGGCCTGAAAGTACTGTTGAGTAATGGGAACAATAGATACTATTTTCTAAAAAAATCCACAGAAACCATCATTTTATAGTATCTTAGTTTTTGCAATCACTTCGATCGTTCCCACTTCCACTGGGGAACGAAAACTAATTGGAAAACTGGCTATTTTGACTGCCTATTTTGAAAACATGTTTCCTATCTTTTTTCCAATAATAACCATGACCGTGCGGCCACGAAGTGAAATTCACAGCGAAATGATATATTAAACAGGTGAAAAGCTGATAGCTTACGCTTCGCGGCATTCAGCTGATGTGAAAAGAAAATAAATGGCGTTTACGAAATTGCAAAAAAATCCATCGCAGAATTTTAACATGGAGCATTTAATTAAGTTTCAATCAATAATCTTTAATTCTTCCATTTGGTGAATGTTCCGCTTGAAAAGATACACTGTTTAAATGATTATCGATTAGCAATACGGCCGAAGCTGTTCTTTCTGAATAAAAAAAAAGTTATCGAAAGCAGATGTTGTTTCTCCTTCAACCCATTTGCTGCACCTGTCAATAATTCGTTTAGTTGTATATTTGACTCTTTGTGACCGGAGAATGATACATTAACCAAGTTGAGCAGTAAAATTATATTATGTAGAACCATACAAAATTTAATCCTAGTTTTCGTCATTGTATGATGGAGTAAGTCTCGGGTGGAGCTAAAACGAATGGGTAAATGATACATTAATTATTAGGACAAAATTATGTTCGCGAACAGCAATCGGAGCTATCTTACCCCAAGTAAATTTCTCGGAACGTAACCTTCGCTACCCAAGGAGCTGCGAGCCCACCACCATTCTCGTTCAGCTTCATCTCCTTTCCGGATGATAGTCAGCGTGTCGTTGACAAAGAAGCTTAATTCATCAGGCTGCTGAGATTCGTAAGAGAATACAGCATACACCTCTCCATTGTTCAATATACCCAGCTTTTCCTGTATACCTTTAAAGAACGAACAACATGCATTTTATTTACTAATGTTGATAATTTACGTGTCATGTACATGTATAATTCTATGCTTAACTGATATTAAGTAACGCTCTTGCACGCAACAAGAGATGTCAGACATCTCATATTCTCACCATATTATCATCTTGTGATTGATGTTCACTTAATACCAGACCACTTAATTCAGACATTGTTGATGATCTTCTTTACTTGTTGAGGATTTAACCTCAGAAAAACTTGCATGTAAGTTCCCAAACGGTGGTGCATTTTATAGTTGTACCGACTAGTGTTGTACATCATGATTTTTTTTTTTTGAGATTCATTCATATGAATCTCCACCCATCAGTGAATATATTCACAGGGTTTCTCAAGCCAGCTCAACATCGTAACACTATTTTCAAACACAGCGATTGTTAACATCATATATGCAATTCGAATCCGTAAACTCTTTTCAATTTGGTAACGCTAGGTTTTGAACATGTAAAATCCCAACTCGATTCTGGAAAGTGTATAATGGGTGACAAGACAGCCAACATACATTTTCCATTCCACGACGTTCTATATACAATGGAACTCCTCAGAACGAGTTAACTCCGTTCCTAACTCGTTTTGCGGTAGGCTCTTTTTCATACAATTTGTATGAAAAGTAAAATAATTGGTTCCAGGTCAAGAAAAGTGTAAGTATACAAGGTGTATATGCATCACAACCATACGGAAGACTTCCACGTGGCAATAATAATGCATTGATCACAGCGATTGATGGTATAATAATAATAATGCATTGATCACAGCGATTGATATATATATATATATATATATATATATATATATATATATATATATATATATATATATATATAAATTTATATATATTTAGATATATATATTATCCGTAAAATCTTTTCGATTTAGGTTTTCCAATTCGAATTGTATGTACGATGTTGACAATCGTTTAACGTGTTCGAAAAATAATGTTACGATTTTGAGCTGGCTTGAGAAACACTGAAATATATTTTATATTTGTATAAAATAAAATATGCAGTCTTTAGACAAAAATCAACGTACTGTAAAGATATTCTGAGCAACCGTCAAATCCTTCTTCATCCTCTTCGCATTTTTCGGCAGGAGTTTCGTGATCGGATAGAGTTGCTGCAAACAAACAGGCGCCAGACTCGACCAGAAACTTTACCATGGGCAAATTATTGCAACTGGCAGCACAATGCAAAGGGGTCCACCCATCGGAATCCTGTGCATTCACGTCGCATCCAAAATTTACCAAAAATCTGCAACAGAATGAAACATTTAATAAGGTTTTACTTGCAAGAACAATACAGGGGTTTACATTAGAACTGAAGACCGCGAGATACTTGGATGAATTGACGTAAGTCAATCACAAGACTGCAGAACATATTCTACTAGCATCACTACTTACTTTACTATTTCAAAATGTCCCGCGCATATTGCATTGTGCAAAGCTGTAATACCTTCATCATTTGCTGCACTTGGATTTGTTACCTGTAACAATAAGAGATTGTTGTTTAGAAAATTGAGCATTATTTATTTAATTATAAATAAAATAACAATGTTTAAGCTTATTACATTAGTTTGACTCACCTGCATCGCAGTTTTCTCGACGAGTTCCAATTCTCCTTCCAAACTGGCATCCAACAGTAATGCCAACGGATCGAAACTTACACGCCGTGAAAGTTTATGTTTACTTCCTTCGCCTAATGTAATACCATTCCCGTTATCGGTCCCAATGTCAGCAGCATTCCCTTGAACATCTGGTTCCATTAGGATGAAATTACGCTTCCTTCTAGTTACTTCATTATCTGAATTTCCATCAGTACTGTTACAATTCCCACTTTTTAGCTTTTTCAATCGTTCTATTGGATGTTCTCGACCAGCATGAAACTCACTATTATCTGACACATATTTTGTACTATGCAAAGATTCGCTTTCGCAGTTACTATATTGTGTAGTCTCATTTACCTCGCTAGTATTAGCAGTAGCTGTCTCCTTTCGTTTATTTATTATCTGTTGCGTTGCGGATGAAATTGGAAACTTATTTAATGCTGTATTAGCATTGCAGTTGAGATTGACAGAGTTTGTAAAGTTCTTTAACTTTGGTTGTTCTAAAAATGGATGTTTCCGGATAGTTAAGGGCTTTGCCTTAATTGGGAGTTTATCATTTACCGTGGACTGTTTATTGATAGCCCCCTGCAAACTTAAATCCGGAATATCAAAAGAGGCTGACGCTGGTGCATCGATTTCATTGTTTGTTAATCCTTCAATAAAAGCTACATTCATTTCGTTGCCATATTCCTCTATTTCATTATTATTCCCCGATACCACCAAAGGATTTGTTCCTGCATTGCTGACACCGGAAATTTTGTTGGGTTTAGGAGGAAGGGCTGGTCGATTGTTATTGTTTGGGCTTGTTGAAATTGTTGGATCAGCTTCGCTCAATGTCATGACGTTACTTTCAATACATGTCGGAACTTTACGAGTGACTCTCGTGATTTTTACACCCGTTGTTCCACATAAATTGTAAGAACTGGCAACCGTAGATGAGCTAGGCTTCATAGCAAGCGTAGGTGCTACACTGTTGATTGGTTTTCTGGGTGATACCACCAAATTTCCTAGAGGAATGTTTTGCAAAAAAATGTGGCTAGCTTTTGGTTGGCTTAAGTTATTATGTTTTAGTTTATCTTGACTATTTCCAGTTGCGCTTGCTATTTCAATATTACTATGTTTTGACTGTCCTTTATCTAAACTTACGACCAAATCTGATTCATAATCATTAGAGTTATCGCAGTTTGATTGTGAATTGGAATTATTCTTTGTTTCAAAATCATCAGATATCATGTTTTGGTGCACTTCCTTCCCAGTAATTGTACCATTTTCTGTTACCGTTCCAGAAACGTTTCCGAGATTTTCTGCGAAGCATGATCGATATTGCTGTTGTTGGTGCTGCTGCTGTTGGCGAACAGCGAGTTTTTTTTCATCACTTTCCGGTGCGAACAACATAGCTTCCTCACCACCAATAGTTTTCACACTAGTTTCATGTTCCCACTGGTAATTTTGTAGCTGTAATTGCTGCACATGTTGTGGTTGTATATAGTCAGAAGAATTGCTAATCGACGGCTGAGGTTTATCATTCATGCTCAACAATGAAGATGCAGGCGAAGTAAAATTGGACCCATCTCCTAAAGATGATGATTTCGCGGGAATATGATTAAACGGTTCCACTGCAACGATATTTCCTCGACTCAAAGTTCTTGAATGCGAAGAGATGATGTGTGTTGACGAGGATCTGTAAAACAATATTATTTTAAAGTTACAAATATAATACCATATTCCTCTGGGTGTCCCAGATGTATAATATTAATGCTATTAATAATTCTGACTGAAAATGACAATTTTGAACCTTTTTTGAGTGAGTTTTAAAATCCGATCAAAAGGGAAATTATTTTACATTTCATGTTCCTACTGGTAATTTAGTAGCTGTAATTGCTGCACATGTTGTGGTTGTATATAGTCAGAAGAATTGCTAATCGACTGCTGAGGTTTATCATTCATGCTCAACAATAAATATGCAGGCCAAGTAAAATTGGACCCATCTCCTAAAGATGATGATTTCGCGGGAATATAATTAAACGGTTCCACTGCAACGATATTTTCTTCAGAAAATTATTCTCAGCTCAGCTATCATATATGCTAGCCAGGTATTACTGAGTTAGAATCCTAATATTTTGTGTAACAGATAGGGTGTATTATTATGAATCTTTGGAAAAAGATCAACACGATCTTAAATAATTTCCGAATACATCGGAAGCCCCAGAATCAAACGGGAGAAAATCTGGTATCATATTCGCCGTTCGAATCGATGAAGGTTTCGTCAACTTTTTTGCTCTTGTTCTAGCGTTCTTGACATTTAGTCGAAGCAACCGGTAAACGGAGTAAATGTAAACAAACTGATTGAGCACTTCTTTTAAATCAACAATTTCCATATTTTGGTTACAAATGGAATATATGTGAGCGATAAAATTGTTACTAGACTTGTGTTGAATATAATTTCAAATGTAGACAGCGGTCACAATTCGTTTTATGGTTCAATTTGCGTGTTTCCGACAGCATGAGCTGTCGGGAGAAAATCACTCGAATCTGCCTACTCGATGATACCAATTTAAGCTTTTTGAACTTGAACTTTTTTTATCAACTCGGAACTGCCGGCGGAAAAGTTACATGTCAAATGATAACAAAATTAACGTTCGAGTGAAATTTCATGAATGCCGAACGCATGATAGGCTTGATAGTCTCAATTTAATGGGCGCCCAATTTCCTCACTTACTAATGAGTTTCGCTTGAAAAAAGTGCAAACAAAACTATTTTTGAAGTGTTTTAAAAATGATCGAAAAATACGTTGTTTTTTAACTATGGGGCAAGATTGCCACCCGAATGGGACAAGACCTGGTTAAAATAAACGTATTTCTTAGATAATTTGATTCTTTATATTGGAATAAAAACTAGTGTATGTGGCACTTGTGTATGTATTAGTGATGCGCGTTGCGTTCCGAACCTGCCAGGTGCGTTCCGTTCCAGCATGCAAGCACCCGGACCGCGATCCTTACTTTTAACCCAAGTAGGTTCAAACTGAACCTGTTACTCCCACCGTTCTTTGCGATCCGACCTGAACCGGCTGTTATCAACGATTTTATCGATCCGATCTGAACCGGCTGCTCTCAGCGTTCTCGGCTATCTGTGCTGGGCCGGTTGCTCTCAGTGCTTATTGCGATCCGGCCTAGAACGCATGACATTCTACTCTCTTTGTATTGATGAGCCGCTTTGCCGGTTCAATTTAAATCTGTTTCTCTCAGCGTTCTTTTCGATCCTGTCTGGAACGCACGATCATCTGCTCTCTTTCATACGAGGGGCCGATTTGGTACGTACAAAGAAAGCAGGTAAAATCTGAACCTGTTTCTCTCAGCGTTCTTTTCGTTCCGGTAAAGAACGGCGTTCTCTTCTCTTTTGCTTCTTTCTAGTATGGACACACACACACATTCTGTCTGTGAGCGATAACAGCGCAAGCCACACTCTCTCAGTCAAAGAGATAACGGTACTACACCTGAGCCGTGAAGCCAGAAAAGGATAGAGATTTGTGATTGGTGGAAAGCTAATCGCCAAAATTTAAAGAGACAATCCTGCACTAGCAGTAAGCGCAATGAATGAAATGTTTCTCTTCTGCCATATGGATGTTATCAGTATAGGTGCGTTATTTGGTCTGGATTGTGGTAGTCAATGAATTGCTATGTGTTGGGTGCTGAGCTGCTTCGTTGCGCATGCATTTCCAATCAACTCGTTTGAATTTTTACCTGAGATCTTCTTTGTGCAACTAAATATTTAGGGTGCATGACACGTTTAGCCTTCTGCAATAATTTATTTAACGCCGTTTATCGCCCCGTGAAACAGCGCTATTCTTATAGACAATTAAAGTGCACTACAGGACACTTTCACACCGGTAGTCGACCGTACAGTATAATGTCAACCCTACAGAAACAACTTAACAGTCTATGTATTTCATATAAACCAATGTTATTCGATGCTATCTGCTTCTATTAAGAAATATTAATTCAATCAGTGTAGTGTAATTTAATCCATACGAAATTTAAAAACCCGATTAAACTTGTAAGCTTTTTGATTTTGCATCAAAATTTCATTTGTGTTGCAACAGATTTCTGATTTACTTCTTTAGTTAGAAGTATAAAAAGGGAATAATGATTAATTTTAGTAAAAACAAAAACAACAAAATGCCTTAACCTTTTAATGAAAAAGGAACTGTATAGCGGGCTACTTAAGTTAAGCGTTTATATTTTAGTAGAAGAATAGTTTTACACATTCAGTAAACTATTATTTAGCTTTGTTTTCATTGAAACTGTGTGATTACTGCACCAAAATTATAATACACAATATTCAAAGAATATTTATAAAGTGAGCAACTGAAAAAAGCGTAACCATGGCAGGTCATCCTGCGTTCCCTTGAACCTGCGTTCCGCGTTCCGTTCTTTTTCTCCAGATTGGCAGGTTCGTTCCGTTCCTCAATTTTCGGAACTATTCTCATCACTAGTATGTATTCCTACTTGTCTTGAGTCACCAATGAACCCTGTTTGACCACCAACTGTACCACAATATGGTTTGTTACTGGTCTGTTTTTCCGGGGTGGAATGCGCTCATATGTAATAGCGCACCATACCACAGCACGCTACAACAATAGCAGTTTTCGAGCAGCTATCAAAGTGGGTATAATATACAGGTGGCTTTCTCTCAAGGTGTATGAATTACGAAGGCTGAATGTTATCGCTTCAGTTTGTGAATGAAGATTTTAAGAGTGTTTTGTGTATTCGTCAAGCTTGTTTGAGCAAAAGTTTTCACTCGTCCTGTCAAAAAGCGATACTAAAATTTAGTTATAAAAAACATGCTATAAGACCATGAGACCATCACACCCCTATGAAATATGGTGGCACATTTGCCCCAAACAGAGGTGGCTCGAAATTAGTATCTTTTTTTAAATTGGATTTTTCAGTGACAAAAAGAAAATTTTATTCAACTAACCCCACAAAAAATTCACGTTTTCTCAGCTTTACGGTGGTATAACTATTTTCTCGGTTGATTGATCCCATGATTTTTAGGGCTTATTTGGTTTGATTAAAAAACTAAAATTTTCTGCTAAATTTTGAAACGCAACATAAAACAGTTCAAAACAATGGGAAATTCGAGATACGCGAATTTTTAGTTTTGACAGTTAATATGTCAAATCAATACAATTTTTTCCATCAATTGTCAAATGAAAAATAACTTGAAATTTTTCCAAAGGTTTTAAATCACTAAAAATACAAAAATAACCAAAGTTATTTCACGAATTGCATTAAATAAGTAAAAAATTACAAAAATGAACTAAATTCAATCAATAAATTCAATCAAAATTCAATAAAAAAAATTCAAAGAAACATTACTAATCAAGTATATTTTGTCTGTAAAACGTGATATTCGACATACACGAAAATTCGAGTTACGCGAATGTCTCTGGAATGGGTTATTCGCGTAACTCGGGGAAAGACTGTATATGAAATCCGGCAAAGTATACCTAGTCATTGGAATACAACCAACTGTATACACAATTGATCATTTAACTTAAGTTTTTTTTGTATAAAATGCTTGGTGGCACACTTGCCCCAAATTCCGCTATACCAAGCAACCAATGACAAATCATTCAAGTTTTCATTTTTATTGCTTAGCGGAACTTGGGGCAAGTGTGCCACCTTAAGCATTTCAAGTTATAACTCATTAAAACGTGTTTTTCAAAAGCCGATTTAAATCTCATAACCATTTTACATCTATTTCCTCACTTATAAATGAGTTTCGCTTGAAAAAAGTGCAAACAAAACAGTTTTTGAAGCGTTTTAAAAAGGGTCCAAAAAGTCGTTCTTTTTTTGGCTATGGGGCAAGAGTGCCACTCGTATGGGGCAAGACGGCCACCTGGTTAAAATAACCGTATTTCTTAGATAATTGGAAATTATTACGTTTGTACCACTAGTGTATGTACTCCTACATGTATTTAGTCACCAATGAACCCCTTTTCATCACAAACTGTATCGCAATATGGGTTGTTGCTGGTCTGTTTTTCTGGCGTGGAATCCGCTCACAATAGCTCACCATTCCGCAGCACGCTACAACAATGTTTACATTTTTGACAGCTAGCGCCTATGACAGATGGTGGCACACTTGCCCCAAACAGAGATGGCACACTTGCCCCAAAAGTTGTAACTTTTTTGAAATTGAATTTTTCAATGACAAAAAAAAAGTTTTTTTCAACTAACCCCACAAAAAATTTCACGTTTTCTCAGCTATACGGTGGTGTAAATATTTTCTCGGTTGATTATTCGCATGATTTTTGAGAGCTTATTTGGTTGGATTAAAAAATTATAATATTCTGCTCTATTTTGAAACTCAATATAAATAAGTTCAAAACAATGGGAAATATCGATTGGTCTATATGAAATTAGGCTCAGAATACTTAGTCATTGGAAAGCAACCAACTGTATACACAATTGATCATTAAACTAAAGTTTTTAAGGAAAAATGCTTGGTGGCACTCTTGCCCCGTATGGCACACTTGCCCCAAATTCCGCTAATTGTATTTTACGGGATTGAATTATTCATTGCCGATGTTGAGCTGGCTAGAGAAACCTTGTATTTCGGACCACTTCTGTTAACGCCACGGACCGCAAGTTGTCCACGGACCACAGGTTGGATACTACTGGTTTACATGATCGCTTTATATCAATATGGGGTTTCTCTAGCAAACTTAACATAATAAGCAAACAAATCAATCCTGTTAAATACATTTTAACAATAACAATGGAAACTCAAATGATTGTCATTGATTGCTTTGGTACGTTCGACAAACATTTGACAATGTTGAGTTGGGATTTTACAATTTGGAAATGAAGCTTACACTGTTGAGTTGGCTAGAGCAACCCTGTAAAGCATGTTGTAGAAAACAAATCTGTACATAACATTAAACGGTTGATTTGTCGATTTAATGGTCAAACAAACCAAACAAAATAAAAGATATCTAGAAATCAACCAAAGTTGTAAAAAATATCATTATTTTATTTTTATATCCAATTACACTTCCCTGGGGGCCATGGCTATCATATATGATAGCCATAAAAATATGTAAACAAAAAGTACTTGGCTCCCAGGGAAACATCAACAAAAATGGTCTGATGATCAAAGTGTTAAGAAAAATTACACTAAAATAAGATATGTTTTGGCTAAAACGCTGGAATTAGACCTACGCAGGAATTCGAGAAACACGGTTTCTTCTCGATCATTAGCACTTTGACTGCCGAGCACACCCACTGTAGCGTGATGCAGTTTTTCGCTTCACACAGGTTATTGTATCATGAGTTTTTAATTATTTAACGGCATTTTGTATTGCTATAGTAAATGTAGATTGTTAGATCTGAAACCTGCCCAAATTACTCAGAATAGAATATAACATGAGAACATACAAGATACAACAGAAAATATTAAAACGTAGCACCATCAAAACGAACCGGCGACACGCGCAGTTTTTAGAACAATAGCTACGGCGTCTAGCGAAGAAATGAGAGCGAGTAAAGTGTTAATTGCGTATCTCGTGAACAACCTATAGTTGGAGTTTTGCCATTTAAATAAGAATGTAACTGATTAATTTCTATATCATATTATTCAAATGAAGCAAAGAAGTTTTTCACAAAACAATTTCTTCGCGGCAATTACAGTGTCTGTTTGTGCTCGTAGATGGATGACGATGAGTGCACAATAACTATGAAATTTTTCAATCAAACTATCGAACATTTAACAATAAATGATGGCAGCTAGAATAAGTCAGTCTTAATAAGACTGGATTTCGACTACTCCGGGCGACTATTACTAGATTGGATATAATCAAATCTAAGCAGATATTAATTATTTTAAATTAAGACAACTAGAAAGATAGCAAATGTGCTCTAATAAAATTACCTCGAATGCAACGGTTGGTTAACACTGGATGGGGTTATTTTTCCGTGATTATTTTGTCCTGATCCTGGACTAACATTTCCTGCATTCAAATTGTAGTTTTGTACGTTGAGTATTCGTTTTTTATTAATCCGGCTTTGCAATTCCACAATACGTTTGTCCACCGAATGTAGTTCTATCTGGCGCTGTTGTAATGTTTCTCTCTGCATATTTAAGCGAGCATTCTGTTGCATGGATAATTGATTACGATACTGTAAAAAATACCACAAAAGATTATTCTATACATCAATCCATCCATGGTGTAATTGTTTATCTTTTAATTTTATCTTACAGCAAGTTCCAAGCGCAATTTTTCCAACTCTTTCGCCGCTGGTGTAGCATTATTGTTGTGGGGATTTGAATTAAGACTGTATGAAATGCCGTTTGTACCATTACCGACACCTCGTCGATCACGTCGTAGCTCTTCAAGCTGGCGTGTTAACGCTTCAACTTTAGCTACTGCAAGAGTAAGCTCCTTTTCCTTCTCACTGAATAGCGCTCGTATCGAGTCAAGGTCATTACCCAGCGTAACGTTATAGGTTTTTTGTAAATCTACTTGTCCCCTCAAAGCCCTGAGGCGTCGCAATTTTGATTCCTGGGCTTCAACACGCTCGCGCAATCGACGAAGACGCTCAGCTTCAGCAACCGAAACAGCATTACGTGTTTCCTGTGATTTAAGGAAACGTAAACGTTGTTCCTTTGCCGCAAGCATCTGGTGCTGAGTATCAATCTGATGTTGTTGACGCATTGCCATTGAACGTAGTTCTGCAGCAGTCGGTCGATCAGCTCGGTCATGCAGCTGAATCTAGGACGAAGAAAAATCTACCATTACTACTAAAACAAAGTGTAGATTAAGCATACCATGAATATACGCATACATTATCTTCACTATAACTCGGTTGCTTCATTCCATGATATACATTTAACAAAATTCAGAATATAATTAGTGTTGAATTACATGTAATAAAACCAATTGAAACTCGTTCGTGCTCGATTGTAATAAAACACACGAAATGCTCACTTCACAAGACAATTTTATGCGAGTAAAGATGGATGAAGCTATCTAGTAATGTACAACTTCACTGTTTTACAGAAGACTATTATAAATGGTCACGTATTTCCACGCGTAACAGCACAATAGTTTTTCACAACATGTTGGTGGAATTCAGATATGCTTCAACCTGTTATAAACTACCAAATATTTCAATATCTAAGAAATGCTCTAGACGTGTACATTCACAAACACCACCATTTTCACTACTGGAATGCCCGAAACATCGATAATATTGATTTCGAACATACACTCTACAAGTATTTATATTATTAGATTTTCACACAAATAAGTTAACTGTATTTTCTCTAATTACTTTTCCATAGGATTTTCTCATTACAGATGACGACAACACGCCATTTTGTGTATATCGTAAGTTGATATTCGATCTGCTATGTACAGGTAGTTCCGAATATATGCGCTTTTCTAAATTTGACAGTTCCGTGAGGAAATGTACTACAGTCCGAACCCGAGATACGCAGTTGGTGCATTCCCGAGAAATCCGCGTAAGGCCCGTGTCTGTGCTCCATCGGTTGCGATTTTATCGGAAGGCCTGTCAAAATTTTATATGGGATTTGACAGATAACGTC
>SIXB01004377.1:0-17581 GCA_007018985.1 Anopheles bwambae
CACACACACACACACACACAGACACACACACGAGTCGAGTTCGAGTGCTTTTGTGGAATGTGGGGGGTGGTTGAGTGGGTGGGTGGGTTTTGGTGGAAAAGGGAAGGGAAACTCGCACTCGTCAACGCTTTCTGCTGCTTAATGCCCGGCACGCCAGGGCGCCCCCTACAATAAATGGGGGGAGGGGAGGGAAGGGAGGAGTGTGGAGTTGGGTGCAGGTTCCGTGGGGACTTTGCCTGCTGATAAGGACATCAAGCGGGCGCACTCGCCTGCCTGTGTGTGTGGGTGTGGGTTTTGACACGGGAAAACGATAAATGGGTGCCGCGCCAACGGTCACGAGAGGAGCGGGAAGCGGGTAACCCCGAGGCACATTTGATGGTGGTTTACGTTTCGACCTACCCTTCTCCCTTCTGCTGTGTGTTTCTGTTCCCTCTCCTTCTCTTCCTCCAGTTCTTTTTTTTTATATTTGTCCGTTGACGACACAACTCAACCCTCGACGTCGTCATCGTCCTCGTCGTCCTTTTTGACGTGCACTGTGCGCACGAGACTGTGAGATGAAGGAAGTGATAGACCGGGGGGGGGAGGGGGGGGGAGGGTAAAAAATAATAATAATACCGAAACGTCAACCGTAACCGTTTGGTGCGTCTCGGGATCACACCATGCGAACCCCCCGAAACCGAACGTTTGTCGAACGTTTTCTTGTCCGCGGAACGGGCGGATGGATGGAAAGGGGGCCACATAAATCCTTCCCATCGGTGACGGTGCTTTGCTCTGGCAGGTGAGGAGGGGTTCGCCTGCTGGTTTAAGCACCTGCTGCCAGCTGACGGAACACACGCGGAGCTAGAAGGGAGGTAGAGGAGTTCCTTTGCGTTGATCGTTTCATGACTTCCGTCCTCGTCGACGTCGTCGGTCGGCTTGCACAGTGGTGGGGTGAGCGCTGGCTGGGTGTTAACTTCTTCTTAGCGAGGCAAAAAGGTGACCGGATTTCCCAGCTCGCAGTCCCATTCGCTCCACGTTAAGATGATGGATGTTGGTTTCGCGGGGCAGGAGACAGTGGGGAAAGGTGTTTCGTCGAGCCTTCCAAACACACCGGCTCGGTTCGTTTTGGCCGTTTTTTCACGGGTTTTTTCCTTCTTTTTTTTGTGAGCAACGAAAAGCTTAGCTGGCAGCCGCGGATTAAGCGGTTGTGGTGGTGCGAGCAGGCAGAATTATTTATGCAAGATAAATCCCCGCAAGCGATAAAGCGGCGAGGTGCGTTTCCGCCGTGCCGTGTACTCGCTTTATCTCTTCTTGTTTTTTTTTGTTGGCGAAGGGTGGAGGCAACACTAATGCGGGTTTTGCGGAACGCTAGAAATTGGGAGGATCGAAAATCAGGATCCCAGGATCGAGGCTGTCACGATCGAGGTGGTACCATTCGGTTGATTGGTTGATTAATGCGGTTGTCTCGAAGGAAAATTCCCAAAGATCACAGCGCCAATTGGAGCGGTTTTGGAGCTTTGCGCGTGGAGTCAGCACAGAGCTTGGTTTCGCATTAACAAGGATCAAGGATTTACGAGGCTCTAGAGATAAAACAGTGCTGGTACCTTTAATCTCTTACTTAATTGTCAACCAATGATCACAATGATTTCGTTATGGTTTTGACACTGTTTCTAAGAGTCCGAAAAGGATCAGTCTCTGTTGTTGTCGGCTAGTCATCGTTCATCATGGCTTTGCAAGGTTACAGTAACGAACTCTACTCCAGTGATCTGGCCTTGTTGATTCTCCAAATGTGGCAATTGGCTTAAAGGTAAAAATGAAATGATTTTTGGATTGATAATGGATATGTACAACTGTCGAGGAAAAGCCAATGTAATCGCTATTTCATTCATAACATTAAGAGATCTCATTTGTTTAACCTCCCAATTCTCTTCTAAAAGTTGTGTCATATGGTTCCACTAGTGTAAAGACATATTCTCTGGAAAAAAACGAGATCAAAAGTACTTCATTTGAACTAACTCCAGTGTACGGAGTCAGTCTCTGGAGTGCGTTTGTGAAATATTAATCCGTTTTCATACACATTTGCGGGTGTTTTTATATGTTTAGTTAGTTTTTTTTTTGTACAACGAGCTTCACATTTACCGACTAAAAGGATGTCAATTCTCCATAGAAACTTTTTCATTTGAATGAGTGTGTTTTTTTGTTTTTAGTATCCAAGCATAGCATTAGAAAAGGTCAACTTCATGCATGAAAGAGAATTTTTTCTGCTCAAGTACCGTATTGCTTCGAATTACGGACACTAAAGGCATTTTTCGCATGTCATATGTTCTTTCTAATTCAAATTAAATCGGCCTCTGCATAACTCACCGAACTGAAGTAAACCTTCAAACGTTTTAAAACCAACTTAAGAGTTACAATAGTTTTACTTAAAACATTTCAAAAATTCATAAAAATTCAACACTATTTCAGTTCAAATTCCGGGTAGCCTCAAAATTTCGTCTATAATCTTCACATTCACATACACACTACACTTGTAGTTGCATTAAACCGAAGTACTGTTGCCAATGAGGCATTTGACGATTGTGAGAAAAATTACACAGGAGTCAATTTGAACTAAAACAGCTAAGCACTGGAGGTAAAGGACAGTGGTGAACTGACCGATAGAACGTATTTATTAAAGACCCTCGTGACAACAGTGTCTACTTTGGGTCAGACACGTGTTTAATTGATACACACAGGGCAATCATGTAAAATTAAAAAGCAGCATGGCCAGGGACTTTATATGAATATATTCGATGAATAATTAATATGAAGCTGTCCAAAACTTTCAATCATAACGGTACACATTTTTGTAGAGAAATGTTAACGCCTTTATGAAAATAAGATTTAAAGAACCTGATAACGCTTAACTTCTTCTTCTTCTTCTTTGATACAATAGCCGTAGTCGGTCAAGGCCTGTCTGCACCCACTAGTGAAGTGAGCTTGACTTTCAGTGACTTATTGTTACCATAGCAGCATAGTCAGTCCTACGTATGGAGGCACGGTCTATTCGGGGCTTGAATTCATGACGGGTATGTTGTTAAGTCGTACGAATTGACGACTGTACCACGAGACCGGCTTGATAAGGCTTAGGCCCAAAGTAAAGATTGGGATATATTTCTTCCAAACGGAACAAAATATAAGAAATAATTTGAGATCTTATCAACCATTGTGAAACCACCACTTTGATAGCTTTGTCTGGAACGCATTGTATATGTATTTATATATTGGTTTATTATTAACTAGGGACGACCCGGCCGTAATGTTTACAAATTATAGCTGAAAGCTAACAGGCAATTCTAATTTTTTTTTTGTAGTTTCTATCCAACATCTCAGGCTAGTGGAGGTTTACTTACACAATATATCACCTTATCCCGGGTGTTCTCGATTTAATTGCTAATATTGTTGTACTGCTGGGTCGCTGAACTGCTCGCAACCGGTATCGTTACATCCAGATTTTGTGTATTTCTGAGTATTATGAGTCGCAACGCAGACTATGACATCTGCGCGGATGCAGATCAGTCAATCCGATCTCGTCCCTTGCTTTAATAAATAATTATTGAATAGAGATGTGAACAAGATGCGAGCTGCGTGATAAGACTAACTCAGCCTATTGATTGCAAGGTATGATTTACACAAAGTAATACGTTGTACCTTCATTTAGAAAACCTTACTAACTGGTCTCCTTGAAGTGTATTCAAATCTGAATAAGGCTGAGTTCAATCTAGGCTAAGGACGAACCACTCACTCTCAGACAGCCCATCAGTGACTAAGCCATCGCTTGTCCACTGACGACAGTTATCATACCAAAATAACAAAAAGAAGAAGAAAGTCTCAAACATCAAACTCTTCGAATTTTGTTTTAAAGAGCCCAACAAATATCTTTAATAGTTCTAAACGCAGTGGCCCGGTATCCTTGGAAAATATTCCAGAAAATGATTTCAATATCCTATGTGGCGTAATGTTTATTTAATTTTTGATGCATTTACTTACAATCAGGACATTAATACATTTAAAATAAACGGAAAAAGGAAATTTTAAAATTTACTCTATAAAAACAATCCTTGCATAGACTTCACTGAAAAGCAGCAAATGTTTAAAGTAGTCTTGCGGTTAATCCAGTTGAGTCCTCGCCTTATCTCTCAATTTCCACTTGTTCTTACTCTCCACTCCAAAAAAAAACCCCGCAAACCGCACTACATGTTTACTTATTGGTAAATTATTTTCGATTAGTCTCACTCTCACTCTAACTCCCCTTCGAAACGATGCGGCCGAACACCCGCACCAAACACCACGCGACCGTCCGGCTCCTTTCCTCCCGCTGTAGTTAAATTAATCAGCGAGAGACGACGACGACGACGACGACGCGTCTCCTCGTAGAGCCCTCGTTTAACCTACACCCTCCTCCCGCACATCCCACACGCCCGGTCCCATCGAATTCAACCCATCGCGTCCCATAAAATTCCACGCCCACCCGTACCCCTCCTCTCTTCGACATCCGCAAAACGGAAACTTAGTTTTCCAGTAATTGCCCAACCGCTTTGCGTCCTCCACCTTCACCACCATCACCACCACCATCACCGACAACGATTACCGTTTTGTGGTCTCGGGGGAAAGCGTGCCGGCGGTGGATAGGGCGGGTGGCCTTTCCGTTCCGCGAACTGTAATATACACTGTGTAAAAACCTTCCCTACAATGTGGGAATGTGTTGGAGAAGGAGAGACATACAGAGTGAGAGTGTGAGAGAGAGAGAAACGAAGGGCATGAAAAAACAACATCATTCCCACCCGAGACCGACCGAAAGCTTCACCATCCCTCCTTCCACCTGGGACCTGGGCGGGGTTGGAAGTTGGAAAATTAAATTTATCACCAACGACGCAGAAAGGGAAGCACGAACCGGAGTTGACCGGTGCAGGAAGGGCGGGCGAGACCGCCAACCGAGTTTGGTGCGCACGGGTGTGTTCTGTCCTTCTCTGGTGACATCGCAACCGGCGGATGATAAATTGTCCCAAGCGAATGGGGCGAAGCGGGTGGGTGGGTGGGTAGGAGGATTTTCACCCAGCCCAGCAGGTCAGGTGTGTGGGCGACTGTTTCGAATAAACTTTAATGTGACTGTCGCTCGAAAGTTGGTCTGATGAGACAGACACCCAGTGTGGGGCGAGTGCGATTGGAGGCCGGTGGAGCGGCCATGGTTTGATGCAGGTCAGCGTGGTTCGGCCTAAAACCCTCCCACCCGCCCGCGTTTGCCAACGGGAGAGCGGAGAAGACGGTTGGTTAATTAGATGGGATAATTTATAGGACCTTCGGCACCCGGAAAGGGAGCCACGTGCCTGCAAAAGCCACGCTGCCGCTGTTGCGGGGATTGCGGATGAGGATGAGACTCATATTTTGCTCCGCCACATGTCAGTGGGCGGAGGAAAGTGTTGCCGGCCGGCATGTCAACCCGTGCCGGGCTGTACCGGCTAATCCGAGCACTCCCTCCCCCTCCGGCAACCCATGTCACGTCGAGCGACCTATGTGCAAATTATCATTCGAATTGAGCCTTTAACTGTTTAATTACAACATGGATTAGGAATTTGCTTTGCCGGTGATGCCGTTCGTTCGTATTCGGAGCAGTGCTGTTGAGAGGCATCGGAATTAACAGCTAACGACGGCACCCTTTTTCGCTGGCACACAGGAATGATGATTTATCAAATCTTAAGTTCAAGGTTAAATGGGTGGTTTTTGAAAAATGATAATTTCAATCACATTCGTTTGATGGTTTGATGCTTCTGAAACACTAACTGAGCATTGAACGTTTATCGTCATTCATTGCGATGCCACGCACTTTTAAATTTTCGCATCTATACTTCTAAGGCTCACATGCTTTCAATGAAGCTTTTTCGGTGGTCCTGTTTTAATAAATTTGTTATCAAACGTCTTTAATTGTTACGGATGTTTCATGATGTCTGATGTTTTATGAATCATGACGGCCAATTTTAACCTTTCAGACATGACTGGCACGGTTTATTCATAGTTTGTACTACATCGAAGAAGGAAACGCAAGAATAAAATGCGAAGAGATGAAGAGAAAGTAAAAATGAAAAATAGAAAAAAAGAATGAAATAAAACAAATAAGGAAAAAAAAGAAAATAAAAAAGGTAATGAAAAATCAAAAGAAAAAGAGAAACAAACTGAAAAAATTAAAGCCAAAATTTAAAAAAAAACTCAAAACAAATAAAAGCTCAATCCTAAAAAACAAGAATAAAAGGATTTCAAAGAAAAATGAGGTAGGAAAATTAATGTACTGAAGACGCTCTGTAATCACTCATTCTTTCTAAACTCGGAAAACGTTTGTAATATGAACGTGTTAAACATTTTGAGCCACTTTAATCCGAAAAATCTCTTATATTTCTGCAACCCTCTAGTGTTTCCATTGTGTTTCCATTCTCTAGTCTGCAAACACATTGGCAGGTTCCAGTAGCAGCTGTCATAAATTCGTTTGACTCTTCTTTCTTCTTGAAGAACACGTTTCTTCCACCCTTTTAATGTGAAGAAATCCCCTCTAATCCAAACAATCAAATCCAATGTGCAGATTACAGGAAATTGACTGAAACTCTGAACACAAACTATTAGTCAGATGTGAATATGTTCGAGATAAGCTACATTTTCCAGCATGCATGTAAGCGATAGTGGAATTGGTTTTCAATGAATGTTGGCAAATGATATTTTAATTGTACAAAATGATGCTTAATATATAGATATTAGATTAAATAAATATCTAATGATCGGTCTAACCTTTTCTAAATGTTATGTTTTTTGTATAAAATACATTCAATCGTTGTTGTATTTGCACAAATTTGCTTAAAAATGGTAATACAACGTGAAAAACTAAAATTAATAAATTTCATTTTTAAACGATCAACAGCATCTTTTCCCTTTAACACCATTCAGTATCCACCTTTCGGGTCGCTCACACAATTCACTGTAATCAACACCTTTTTTTTTGTTCCGTCTGCAAGTGAATCCAAGAGTGCGGTGGAACAAGACTCCTTGTCGACAGACTGACGATGCGTACAATTAACGTACGCGTGTGTGCGAAGGGTATGTGTCTGGCAAACAGACGGTGTGAACGAAAACCTCCATTGAAAAAAAAAACAACATAAAAACGAACACAACAACACACGTTCCCGAGATTAGCTCCCCGTACACTCCCCGTACGACGAAAGGATGCGGGATTTTTATTTTGGGGTAAGAGCGTTAAAAAAAGGGAAAACCACTCAAAAGCATCCAAGAGGAAATTGTGTGCCAATTGTGTGTCTCTTCACCGGTCTAATGTGGCCTTTCCGAGACATGGTTCTTCTCCACAGTCTGTTTTTCTGTTCTTTTCCTGCTTTGTATGGAGGTACAATAGGTGCAACCGCATACAAAAAAAAAAACCGACCTGCACGGAAAAGTGTCTCCGAGCGTTGGAGCAAACCCGGTACAGTGTCGGTTGCCAGAGAATGAGTCACCGTTTCCATGGCGGTGGGCAGACTGAGGGAAAGACTTATCACGTACACAACGACACGGGATGATGTACGATCGCGTGCCTCACGGCAATGGGTCGGTAGATCGTGTTGGTGAACAGTGGAGAGGCGTCAGGTTTTGTCCAAAGTGCTTCCAAGTTGATTAAAAATAGAGCAACAAATTTACTGGTAAATTACCTTTAAAAAATCATATTTATTTTCAGCAGAGGTTTAGAACAATTAAAACTTTTCGCTGTAATTATACTTAACTTTTAGTAAATTCGGGAAAAATATTTTTACAGTAAAAAAACAAACTAAAGCTTCCATTTGCGTCTGGTTGAATTTTGAGAAAACAAATTGCTTTAACTGTGCCTGTCTGGCTGCTTTCTCGTTCTCAGCAAAGTTTCCCTTAACCAAAGCGCCACTGAACAAAGCCAAGGAACAAGGCAACACAACACACTGACTGCAATTGCCAGCAAAACTAAGCCGACAAAGTGTGCGAATCCCCTTTGTGCGCCGGGGCGTGTGCTTGCTGTTCGTCTCGCACTTTAAAAAGGCCACGGTCTGGCGCGCTTCGATAGATGGCCCGTAAGCAACACACCCTGGTCGTCCTGGTGGTGGATGAGCATTTTTTTCCCTCCCTCTCAGGTGTGTGTGTGTGTGTGTGTGGGCTAGGAGAATCTGCAGGAATGTTGCACTTTGTGTGGGCTGCGAACGCACTGCACCACAGATGGGGTAAGAAAGAAAGCGAAAACATAAAACACACCCTTTGCATGAGAGTGTGGAAAATCACGCATTTTCGCATGAACGCCTCGCGTCTCCAAACAAAACGAATTTTGCGCCTTGAATTTGCATGCGTGTATGTGGCACACCGTGCTCGCAGAGAGCCCGCATCTCGCATGCCACATTCCCACGGGATGCTGACCTGCCTTCATGGTCATAGTCGTTGGGTCAGCCAGCTACGTCAGCTATGCAGGAATGCACGGTTGTACGTTTTGCGTTGGAATTTACGTTGCAATGCGCTGCGGTTTCTTCTGGCTGCGATGGTTTGAGTATACACAAAACCTCCGCGTCCCACACACCGTCGCCGTTTGCGTGACGCCGGTGCAAGTTGCAACCGTGTGAAAGGCTAATTAACCGATGTTTTGCCGGGTTAAAAGTACTGTGCACGGTTAAACGGTGCAAATGTTGGTTTTACTTTGGCAAATGAAGAAGACTGCATGTATGCAAACAGCGTGTAAGCGTGTTACTTTTGGTTCGCAACCGCGATGGAGACGCTTAGTCGCTTGTAAAAATAAACCATTTTAATAGACTTTTTATTTATTTTTTAAGAAGTAAATACTAGTGAGCTAAAATATATTTTTTATTTCTACTTTCTTGAAATTTAAAATGGATCATATTGATTAAAAACACGTGTTTTTCATAATCACATCACAACACGTGGAACACGAGCAGAGCGTGAATATTCGACCACAGCGCCTCTCGTGGTCGGTTTTGTAAGCTATATTTGTACAGCGGCACACACAGAAATCGTTGAGCGGCGTGCCGCAGTTCATCTTAGCGTTTGCATTAAAAAAATGACTGTTTTCGGCTGGCGGTAGAAAAAAAACTAAGAGAGATCATTTCTTTCCATTAACATACTTTGAAAGGTAATTAGTTAAACTTATTTGCAAAAATAAATAATCGACCTTGCGAGCTGCCTGTTGTCAGTTATTCGGAATTTTCGCCATGGTGGACGAAGGCATGCGTGCAGACGTGTTTTTAAGACCTACCTCATTTTTTATCCATTCCTCCTAACTTTTCGCGACAAAATTGTTCGAGTAGTGTTTTTGCAGAAAATTCGGATGGGACAAGCAGCTGGGGAATGTTGGACCAGTTCGCGTACTAGGATGTCATATTGAAATTTAGCCGAAATTCGCTTGACATGATCAAATTGAGTTTTGGAGTTGTATGTTTGCCGCTGCAAAGCCAGTGGACACGCTTTCTGCTTCTCGAGTTTTGTTCGTGTTCCACAGATACTATTTCACTGTTTGAACGGTTGCATTGATCTCCCGGTCAAACTAACGCAGCAATGTAGCCACTTGTTTCTCGGTCTTCATTTTCAGCTTCCTTTGGAACCTTAAGTCACTCAGGGTTGTCGACCATTCGATACTTCGGGCATTCTTTCGATGCTCTGATCGTTTTCTAATAGTGCCAAGATGTTGTAGATGCCGGAACAGGCCGCCCGGAGTCCGTTTTAGATGCTACGGGGAGCCGTTCGTTGATCGCGCAAGCTTCTACTAAACGAAGTTGCTTCACTTTTTTGGCAATCACGGTGAGAATTCAACAGATAGAGGTCTCCAATTTTGTCTAATGACCAATGGGGTAATTGAATTGGGACCAATTGAAAGTTCAGTTAACGTTTCCTTAGTGCGGGAGCTATCTTTATGCTTCTAGCTAATGTAGCTGTATAAAAATGCTGATTTTGAAAGGTCTTGATATGAAAATTGTTCTTATTAAATGACTTATTTTAAATGAAACTTTTAATGAAAATATATTAGACCATCAACCATTTACTTAAACATCTCTCACATGTTTCCAAGTCATCAATCTTTTTTTCAACAATTTTAATAATCCAGCTAACCAATATTGCCTTTTTAATGTTCTCACCACTTGCTTCTTTTTCCAGCTCTCCTGCCCATTGTCACCCTGACCCATTCGGTCAGATTACCTCCCCCGTCTGTCGCTCAACACTGTCTAACCCTTGTGACGCTCAGTGGTACATCAGCAAAGGAAAAACAAACCACACCCGGCATGCCAGTCGACACGTAGTGCGCGGCCGGAGTTATTTGAGTTTTTATTTATTTCCACGCCATCGCGAGCAACCGTAAAATGACTGCAAAGAAGGATAAGGACTACAAGAATCATAAACACGGCAGTGGTAAGTGTTTTTGGCCGTGCATTCCCGTTTCCCTTCCCGCCATTCTTATCATCCTTCTATTCCACCAGAGTTAAGCGCAACAGCAATCTCGTCCAAGCTCGACAGTCACCTAGCCAGCCAAACCGGCACCACCGCACCGGGTCTGATACACGCGGCGCAGGATCCACTGAAACGCACCAACAAACCACTGATGGAGAAGCGACGACGGGCACGCATCAACCAGAGCCTGGCCATCCTGAAGGCCCTCATCCTC
Source organism: Anopheles bwambae (assembly GCA_007018985.1). Lineage (NCBI taxonomy): Eukaryota > Metazoa > Arthropoda > Insecta > Diptera > Culicidae > Anopheles > Anopheles bwambae. The sequence continues at coordinate 10,676 of SIXB01004377.1, forward strand.
GAGTCGACGGTCAAGAGCAAGTCGGGCGATGGGCAGACGAAACACTCCAAGCTCGAGAAGGCGGACATACTGGAGCTGACCGTGCGGCACTTCCAGCGGCACCGCAATCTCGACAGTCCGGGCATCGACAAGTACCGGGCAGGGTATACGGACTGTGCGAGGGAGGTGGCACGGTATTTGGCCACGCCGGAACCACCACCACTGCCGAGCGTACCGACGCTGACGGACGCTGGGTCGAAGGCACGGTTGCTGCGCCATCTGGACAACTGCATTGCGGAGATCGATACGGAGATTTGTCCGAAGACGGTGGCGACGGGAGCGAATGGATTGCCACCGGTTGCCGGTTCGCCAGGCGTGGGACAGGACGGCAAGATGCTGGTGGATGGAGTTGGGGCGGGTGGAGCGGCCATGTACGATGGGCTGAAGAAAACCAAAGACTTGATGGTGGAGTACGGTGTCGCGGGTGGTGTCGTACCGCAGGACACGAACCCGCTGGACTTTAGCAAGACGAACCGGGAAATTGGACGCTCCCCTTACTCGTACCGTGGATCACCGACCGATCTTGCACTGCTGGGGCCGAAGTCAACGTCTTTGGTAAGTTTTAGGATATTTTTGAATATATATTTAAGATACTTGTTGGTTTCATAACTTCTGGATCTGTGCAATGTTTTTCTTTACATCTAAGTTCCCAAGTATTCCCAAAGTGAAACTTATCTTGGGGCCGAAACTCAAAGTGATCTTGAATCCAAATCATTGCTGGATTCCTACCAGTCCTGGAACTGATCTTTAATCTATTTCGGTCCCATATCATACCTGGAACTGGTTGTGAATCCGTACTGATCCGGAAACCGATACTGAATGCACACCGTTTCTAGAGCTGATTCTGACTGCATTCCGGTCCTAAAATATGTCTTTATAATAATTCTTTTGGCACAACAACCGCTATCGGTCAAGATCTACCTGTATCCGATAGTGAAGTGAGCTTGGCTTTCAGTAACTTATTATTACCATAGCAGGATAGTCAGTTTTTGGGGCTTGAATCAATGACGAGCATGTTGTAAGGTCGTACGAGTTGACGACTGTACCACCAGATCTGTCCCCTGGAACGGATACTGAGTCCATAAGAATCCAGGATCAAATCTCAACCCGTACCGGTTCTAGGACTGATTCTGGACCAATGTGGATTTTGACACTGATCCTGAACCCATAACAGTACTAGAATTAATCGTGAAACTTTGCTGATCATGACACTGACCTCAAATCCATATCGGTGCTGGAACTGATCCTTAAACCATACCGTTTCCACCCCATACAAGCTCTGGAATTGATCCTAGCCCAAAACGTGTCCTGAAACTACTCTTAAACCTAAATTTATCCTGGAATTTAGGAACGTATACATAACCCATACCGGTCCTGAAACTACTCCTGAACTTCAATTTATCCTCGAACTGATATCAAAACACCTAACAGTTCTGGAACGTTTATTGATCCTGGAACTGATCCTGAACCCATACCAATCAAGGAATGTATACATAACCCATGCTGATGCTGGAACATATCGCTGATCGCATATAGATCCAGGAATTGATACCGTTACAAGAACTCATGCAGAACTTGGAACAAATACTGAATCCATATAGATCCTGAAACTAATCTTGAATCTATATCGGTGCTGGAATGTCATTCCTGGAATAGATCCCAACTCAAACTGACCTGATCTTTAACCTCTGAAACTGCTTCAAAATCTGAACTGATTCTGGAACTGATACAAAATCCCTGACATTCCTGCAATTTGGGATAATCCTATACCAGTTCTGGAACTCATTTCGTTTCTAGAATTGATCCTAGAGCCAATGCGATACTGAAATATGCTCCAAATCCATACCAATGCTAGGACTGCTACCTATACATATCAGTCCTGAAACTGCTTCTTTTTTATTCCGAACCAAACATTTCACTTGGATTGGTCTCATGGAAAGGATCGCGAACTTGTCCCTAAATCAGGAATTTATTAATTATTTATTTCGCTCTAGCTACTGATTCCGCTACCATTTTTGTCAATGAATAATAACTGGCAGGCAGATCTAATTATATATTTTAACATCTCTCCAATCTTCTCCTTCTTCCAGCTTCATCAAGACGAAAACAACAATCGAGGTACGAGCGGTGGCACAATCGGTGTGCACAGTGCCAAGCCAACCGGGCACCATCACCCGCAGGCAACGGTTTCGGTGGCCAATCTCGAGGACATGATCCACGGCAGCGAGATCGCAACAACATCTGCCGCTGCCAGCAGTCATTCCGCGGCCGCACTTAACAAAATGATGCTCGGCCATCATCAGCAGCACGGCAAGCTGTCGATCGAGATGACAAGCCTGAAGAACTGTCGGATCGATCCGAGTGCGATCAAGCACGAACCGGGCACGGCGGCCACACTGCTTGCCAACGGATACTCTACCGCATCCTCGGCCGTCTCTTCGCCGACTCCTTCCCCAGCCGGAGGAATTCTAGAGTCGGATAAGGACGTTTCAAATGTAAGATCGCTGCCTATTCCTGCCTTTTGATCGTTATTTCATGAAGCATTTCGCTTTCTCCTCTCCAGCACTCGGAGCACAGCGCTGTGGTACCACAGCCGGTAACCGCCGGCTATCCACCCCAGAGCCAGGTAGCGCTGCTCCTTCCCGACCACTACATCCAACTAGCGACGGCCCTCGGGCTCGGCAGCACGCCGCCCATGCTCGATCACCACTCAGCGGCGGCCGCTGCAGCAGCCGCTGCCGCAGCCGCTTCCCTCTCCAGCACCGACTTCGAAACGCTGATCGAGCAGAACCGGCGGCAGGCGGCCGTGCTGGCACACGAAAAGATGACCGCCGAAATGCTGGGCAGCCTGCACGCCCTGCCCGACAACGTGGACGAAGGCTACTGGGAGCTGTACAAGAAGTCGCTCGGCATACCGGACTCGATCAGCAAGCTCAGCCTCACCGATGTGCGCGCGCTGATGGCGAAAGGGATGCCGCCGAAGGTCGAGTGTGGACCGTCGTCGGTCACGCCCGTCCCAACCGTGCCACCCGTCACCAAGATGGAGATCGACGATCAGCAGCAGCAGCAGCAGCAGCATCAACACCATCACCAGCAACACCATCTCCACCAGCAGCAACATCATGCGGTGCATCATACGGCCGGCTCGGTCAAAAGTGAACCACCGTCCAGCGGTTCACCGGGGCTGACGAGCGAACCGGACGTAGCGGACGGCCGGGCCAGTGCCAATGGCAGCCGAAGCCCGCACAGCGTCAAGAAGGAATCGTCCTCGGACGGGGATGTACCGATGCCGGCCGCCCGGCCGGATCCGTCCCACACGCCGTATCTGGAGGAGCGGCGCAGCTTAAGCCCACGATCGGTCGAGGATCGAAGATCGCCGACGAGCAGCAATGCGAGCGGCGGTAGCAGCGAACGGTGCAACAGCACGAGCACGGTGGACGGGCTGCACGCACCCACGTGGCGTCCGTGGTAGGATGTGTGGCGCAACGAGCTGAATGCATTGTGTAAATAGTTCCCCTTTCAAATGTGCAATACTACAATTAAACTCCGCTAGTAGATGTGGATGTAGTTGTCTGTCTCCGTGTGCGTGTGCATGGCTTTGAGGGAGTTTAGGTTTTAATCGTTGAACAGGATTTGCCTATGCAAGTAAGTAAGGACACAGTCATCTCGCGCACTAGGCGGGAGAGAGAAAGATCTCAAGAACAACAGTAAAAACACCTGTGTTAATCGTTCAATGTGTTTGAGGGCATTTCAGTAGTTTTAGTGCGGAAGGGTATAGAATCAAACCAAAGCGTGTGTTAGGGCTGTACTGTAGAACCTTCTCTTCTATAAGCTTTACGTGTGTTTCAAGCATCTCAAGCAAAAAGGAAAAAAATACAACAACCAAAACCGGTACTTAGACATAGTTCTGTGGCAAAATGCGTCATTCGCTTACACTATCATTATGTATATGGTATTACTATTACGATACTTCAAATGTGGAAGCTATCTGGCCGTCGTTCGACGTAAGGGTAGAGATAGGAAAAAAAAAGGGTTAGGGAGAGGCCTGTAACTGTAAACCGACGACGGGTCATGATGATGATGGGGTGGTGAACATAGTAAGGTAATAATAATAATAAAAAAAGGTATTGCATACAACATAGCGCCTGTACGCAGCAAAACTCTTGTGGTAGCTCTTTAGAAATATGTGAAGCCAACGCACAGCACACAGCCAATGAGCGAATAAAAACATCGGATCTGGAAAAATGATGAAACAAACCAAATTATTTGCTTCTTTTTCATGGCTTTGTTTTGGGGGTTTGGTCACACTTTTGAGGGGTTTTTGTTTGTTTGTGCTCCGCGCACATTTCCTATCACGCTATAAGCTTTGACTGGTGCGCGTATGAGCTGGCGTCCTCATAACCATCCGTTGCATCTCTTTCGTGGTGTTGGAAATGGTGTGGCGTCGTGTGGCAATTGGCCCAGCTGCCCGGGAACACCATGTCCTCCATCGGTTCGTGCTCGAGATTCAGTCCAGCGTCTCTACGGGTGGAATATGTTGGTGGAATGGCGTTTGGCGCTGTGCTGTGGGAAGGCGCTGCAGCGGACGACTGTGCCGACTGACGCGGCGGAGATTTGATGCAGATCGTTGTCGGCCGGGGCGCGAGTAGTTTTTCAACGTCAAAGTTTTGTCCGCAAATGTTGCGTTTTTGGTGCGTTTTTAGATCGTTTTTCTAAATAAAAAAAGGAAAAGAAATATGGAAAGTAGATTGATTAGTCTTGGCGAAACGTCTTCTAACGCGTGATGGTTGAATTACCTGTGCATATCCCCGTCCGCAGGGGCACCGGTACGGTTTCTCTCCCGTGTGTGTGCGAATGTGGATGCGAAGCTTATCCAGCCGTGAAAATCCACGCCCACAAGTAGGGCAGACGTACGGTTTTTCACCTAAATAATTTAAAAAAGAATACCAGTAAATAATCCATTTAAATGCATTCGTCTCGACTGGCACCCGCCTACCCGTATGTTTGCGCATATGCATCACGAGATCGGACCGACGTGGAAAGCCTTTCCCACACACCGTACACTCGCACACGCTTTGGCCGTTGTGGCGTCGCAAATGGACGCTCAGGTTGCTGGACGAGCCACAGTTATGGCCGCAGATGTTGCACAGATAAATACGTTTTTGCTCGGACATGGATTGCTGGTCGGGCGTGCTGTTTGGCGCGACAGTAGCCTCACTCCAGTTGTGTGTTTTCCGGTGGTTGGTGTAGTTGGATTTCGTTTTGAACGTCTTGCCGCACACCTCACACGCGTAAATCTGTTCAAAGATAGAGCGAACGTAAGTTTGTATGCTGAAGAAGTATTACAGTTTAAGTATAAATTATTATTTTACCTGTGGTTTGACCGATTCGGGCTTTTTCGGTCGATTATTCACATTGTGATTGCTGGAGGAATCTATTCGCAGCGTTTGAATTTGGCCGTTTGGTCGGGCCGATTGGGAGGAAGCTTTCTGTTTGTTTTTCTCACGTGTCTTGGCGGGCTGAAAGAAATTAGGACGTTTTTTTTAAATCATGATCCCAAAGGATGCGAATCACTGTTTCTCTACCTCTGTCTTAACGATCCCTGTAAGCTTGGGGATAAACCTCGATTTGTTCCCGCTGCGTTGGCTAGTGGATAAAGTATCCTTTGCTTCATTTTCCGACGATTCAGCCTTTCTTGCTTCCACAGTTGTAGCTCTTAACTGTTCTGTTGTATTATCATTTCTGCACTGCTTATCGCTAGCTTCAATCGAGCTGTTTTCACGTTCTCCATCATGCTCCGGCTTACACTCAGATTGGTTGGAAAATGTATCCTCCTGCTCGTACCCATCGTAGTCAGCGATTCCTGGCGATTCACATTTAATAAACTCCACCTGCAACAGCTCCTTGTGAAGGGATGGTTCGTCTTGCGGCACCAATTTCCGTTCAGTTTCATGGAACGATTGAAGACAGCTCTTACGGAACTCCACAATACTTTCTACGGTGGCGATGCATTTGCTGCACACGAGCTTAGAGAATGGATCACTTTCAGCCACCTAAGGGTGTGCAAGTATAATAAATTAATTCCAAAATGCTTGTTTGCCTCCACATTCACAAAAACCACACTAACCTCTAGGTTTGTTAAAATCTTTACAATTGCTGGAATGTCGATAGTTTCGTGGTTGAAAATGTGCTGCAAATTGTCACTGCTCGCTAGACAAAATCGACAAACTGAAATGCTTTCACTGAAGCTTGTAGTTTCTTGCATTTTTAACGATTTTCATCGAAGAAAGTGGACCCCTTAGACAGAAATGTTTACAGTTTTGGTTGTTGTTGCTGATTTGTTTACATTTTCGTACCGCTGTCAAGCAACGGATAATGTGCAGACCAAAAACCGGTTTTCGTGAGCTCGGCAACGCTCCAAATCGGTGCGATTTTTCCTCACTGGCGATTGTTTTTGTAAGCCGTTGCGAGGGTTTTTGAGGGTTCAATATGGCCGCCAAAAAGTTCGCACTGGTGTGCGATTGTGTTGGTGGGCAAAATTAAATGGCCAAAAAAATTAATACACTCCACCAGCTCCCCCCTACCCACCACATTTCATGTGTGTGCCATATTAGCATCTGCGCTCCGCCGTCTCATTTGCTCATACATGCTCCGCTATTGCAGCAGCTGATCCCCAGTGGTGGCTTTTTATGTACAGTCTTTATTTGCGGTTTATCTTGACGTTGAGGGAATCGGGTATTGAACTTTTAACGGTGCTTTTAGTAATGTATTAATTTCGTTCCAGTCGCGTGCCATACCAATTGATAGTAATCAGACAAAAACTACCTAATTTAATTAGATTAATTCCAATTTTCTCAAATCTATCAT